>MU224737.1:9825950-9857370 GCA_018584345.1 Thuja plicata
TCATATCCTTTTATATTTTATTACTTATATACAACAAAGATAAGATGCCTCAAGATGTATCCATCTGGTTCTTTAAATAATGCCAAAAAATTATTCACAATTTTATAATAAAACTTTATAATTTCTCTATTGTATTCCTTAAATTCTTATTTTTAAATGAAAAGGCAGACGTAACACCCATTAAAAAAAATAATACTAATAACAATTATACAAACATGATAATTAATAATGTGAAAAATTAATTATTATCATTGCGACAAGATTAGTCTAACAAGGCAACAAAACTACAATTAACCACGTATAATTCCAATGACGTGTCATTCATTATGAGGAGGTAAAAATCCATGACACATGCAACAAAAACCATAACAAATTTTTAAAATAAAAAAAAAACAATCCGTCCGGACCCTGCCCGGATCCAGCACGGACCGGGTCGAGAATCCGGACCCGGATCCGGGGTCCCAGACACGAATCCGGCAACTTAGCTATTTTTGGCTGCTGAGTACGCGCCAAGTCCGATTTTTCAAACTTGGTTCAAACTTTAGAATTGGGGAGGACTGTTGTGACCAAATCCAGCAACCACATTGCTCTTGAATTTGGTTCTGCATTTGCAGTCATACCCTGTCATTAAAATTTCTTAATTGTATGTATTGTCTTAAAATGTTTTATGTAGAATACAATAAGTTTTGTTTCAATTTATTTCAGACAGGATGTCTTTCTAGAGACTTCAATTGTGGCAATAAACAACAAATTTTAAATTTTCTTTCAAAGTATTCTAATCTTATTTTTTTGTAGCTGTTCTGTTTTCCATCAGTTCCAGATCTGGTTCATAATATCATTTTCTTTGTTTGTTTTGAAACTGGTGGAACTGGAAACTGAAATACAAAGTTTTGATACTGGTATTTTTCTGTTTGTTCTTAATTTTGGAATACCAAAATAAAAGCATAGTTAGAAGATTTCGCGTGCAAACAGAAACCTTCACTGATAGTAGCAATATTCTTAGCAATTGTACCTAAGTTAAAAGTTAGCCCTTAACAATTCAATCTCTCTAATATCAATGGACATTGTGCAGAAATCACCCAAGTCAAAGAAATTGATTAACTTGAAGCAAAATAATGGATCATTGTAAGGATTTCCTACTGTTTTTAGACTCTTCTAGAGATATAATCTACTGTTTTGTTTGGCTGAAATTTTCTATATAATGCAAACTTTGCTTTTAACCTTGAATGAAAGCTAAAACTGTGCTATATTGCACTGACAAAGGTAACAAGTATATATGAGAATTTATGAATATTTTGTACTACTCTGGCCTGCAAACTACAGAAAAAAATAACCTAGATTAGGTTTTCATAAATTTAAATACGGGCAACAAGGTAATGAAGAGAGTAAAATCAATACCTGAACCTTAACAACAGTGTGTGGTGGCATGAGTGGTGTTGGAGTGCGTCCTTCTAGAGGCCATGATTGATGGGTGGAGATTACATAATGCATGAATTCTGCAACTAAATGATCTCCCTCATTGCCTCCAGGAGTGTCATCTGTTTTTCAAGAGTTTCACCAAGGATATAATGCAGAGATTAAGAGGTGTTGTCTATAATGTATAGAATAGATGTAAACTATTTTTAATTCTAAAAAATAAGGAATAAACAAAAATATCATGTAAAGAAAATGCTTAAAAAGTAATGTGTGCCAAAGGCCACTGTTTGCATTCCATGGTAGTTGGCAAATGGTATAAAAAGAAGTTTAAAAGAAAATAATGTATGTGGAGGGATGTAGCATGCATAAATATTATATCCTTTCAAGTACAAAGAACATATACAAAATGCCAAAAACCAAATTGCATGAAATCTAGTGCAATTTCCTGCGAGCATATAAATTTAGATGAGTACATTCCAACAGAGAGTTCACTCAGCCTTCAAAATAGGGGTCTCCATACTTGTAGGAATGAATTTACAGACTTAAAGTGGATCAATCAGAAATACGATTGCTTATAGTCCAACATCTTTGTCGATTTTGTACTAAATATATCAAAGGTTTAAACAAGAATTATTTTGGCTAGCTTGTTAGGCTATTTTAGCATTGAAAAGTTCATACTTCACACTTTTACCTCCATGTTTTGCATTTATTTTAGTGTCCATCTCTCCTAAGATAACTAAACCTCACCTTCACCATTCTTGAGCCTAAAATTACTCAAAGATATGCTAGACAACCCGAATTGGACCCCTCTGGTAGTAAACATGCCATCCCTACAGCATTGTTGTGTCCATCGGGACAACACCACACCCACAATAGTGTTCCCTGCCTATTTAAATGTCTTTCCCACTAACAGTTACCAAAACCCTAACACTTGTCTTACTATGTTTTCTAACAGTCCACTCACCTGAATTTGCCTATTTATGGAATCCTTCCTCATTTGGATAATCTCTTGTCAATCTTGCTTGCTCTCTCACCCTCTTGCTCTGTCATTCTGAGTTTTCATCCTACCCACAGTAAGCTTCTACTTTCATCCATTGGTAAACCTTCAATTGCAAACCTTTCAAGGGAGATTCAAAGCTGAAAATTCCATTGCAAACCTTAGGCATATCCTTGAGCTTCACTCCATCGTCAATCTTCTTCCATATGTAAGCATTACACACACTAGCAAACTTCTAGGGTTAATTCCTCACCAAAACTGTAATGTCCCCTTTTTGGGTTCTCTTGCTTTGCAATTGGTGCTCATTTTTTGGGTTTGTGTCAACCAATTTAGAGGGGTGATTTGATTTTACCATTGAGCTCGGATAGTTTAGTGGAGTTGTAGGACACTTCCAAATGTGATTTCCAACTTCTGGTGTGCTCTCCTAGAGAATCCGTCTACTTTTAGTAAGTCGCCCAGTTGGCTCCATTTGCCATTAGTTTTCATCGAGATCACTCCAATGTGATCAAATTTTGATTCTGATGCATTACGATAATTTTCACAAAATTGGAGCATTAATGGCTTATTTTTAATTATTTTACTAAGGTTGCTAAAAATTAATTAAAATAGTTTTAATGCACCTTAGTGTGATAGCTCATTAGAACCAGGGCAAAAAGTTTTAAATCTTGGGCACATCAAACAAGGACCTTCCATGTCAAATTTTCATTATTTCAATGAAAAGGTCTTTTTCGGGATTAAAATGGCATTTAAATTAAAAAGTGGCTGTAAAATGGAGTTTTCTGGAAGTTTGATAGGAAAAAGTATAAAAAGGCATTTGAGGAGCTCATTTGGTATGTGGAAGTTTATTATTCTACCTAGTGAAAACCTTTGGGGTTTTGGAATTGAACTTGATCCAACTCAACCTTCTAGAGGATAAAAACGCTTCTGAAAAGATTGGCTACAGCGGTGAGAGAACCAACCGGGTTGATTGGTGTGTAGCTCCTTCAGAGTCACAGCTTGGGCAAATAGGAGTTTGCAGGACTCAAAGTTGAAGAGTTTGATCATTTTCTTGGTACTAACAGTGTAATGTCCCCGTTTTTAGGCACCTGGGGTTAGCTTATTTTTGTGACCCTCGTAGACTAATCGGGATGTTAGAGGGGGTCATTTGTCAGAGCCAGTGGTCAATTTCCACTCTGGAGGTCTGTGATGCCAGGATTGCTCTTCGTTTGGATCAGATTGACAGACTTACTATTTATAGTAAGTGCTTATTTTGAGGGATCATATTGATTGCTATTTTTAGCAGGGCGCCTGAGCATTGGTATCAGTGGAGTTGTGGATTCATTTGCAGAGTTTCCAGTTTGAGGGCTTGGCAGTGTCTATTTGGGGCAGGGTGTCCTGGTGATAGACTTGGCAGAGCATTTGTACTGACTTGAGGAGTTTAGTGTTGAGGAGTTCGTAATTAATTAAGTTCACTTAATTAATTATTATATGAACTTATTTTATAAAGTCAAGTTATTAATTAATTATAAGGACTTTATATTTAATGCTTTGTCTTTAATAATGAGGGGAAATATAATGAAGTATTATATTTCAATGGAGGTTATGCAAGTCTAATGTTTTAATGGCATAATCATTCAAGTTATGCAAGGTGTATTCATGAAGCTTAGGGTTCGATTTGTTATGAAGACATTATAAAGGCTTCTTGGAGGAAATCAAATTGGATTATGCTATTCATTATTCATGTTATGGTTTTCGGTTTTGGGAGTGTGGAAGAGAAGGGTTTGAAGATTTTTACTAGGCAGGAAACGTAGTTTTCCTCACATGATTGTAAGACACTTTGAATCAGCGATTTAATGCTGATGAATTGTGTAATTTGCTACAGCTGATCAAGGGACGAGTTTGTTGTTCAAAGCAAATAGCGTGAGGGTTTTGGGCCAGCGTTTTAAGAAAGATACAGTCTGCAATTTAAGCCACCATTTTTGTAAGAAATGTTGATGCCATTGAAGGGAGAGAATTTGTATTTTGTAAGGGTTTGATATCAGTTCCTTGCTGGGCATGGACAGTTATTACTGGCAGTCGTCCTCTCTTCTATCAGCCGCGGCCAGCATACAGAGGATTGTGGAGATAGATGTCTTCAGCCGCCAATTTCCAGAGAGTAAACAGCAGCGAGTAATTCTCAGGTTATTTCAATACATTCATGTTGAGAAGTGAAATCATTAAGAGTTTTGGTTATTAAATGCATTCCATTGGTGTTGAGAAGTGAATTCATTAAGAGTTTTGGTTATTAAATGCATTCCATTGGTGTTGATACTTGTAATTGGGATTTCGAATTTATTATAAATAGAATGCATGGTTATTTGTATTTGAATGGAATTGAGTGTTAAGGAATAATTGTGATGTTATAGTTCTTACCTGGCAAATTATTAAAATAAATTCATATAACATTACAATTTCAAAACAAATAAAACCTTTGCAAGCAAATTCAGAGATAGAGCTAGGCAGGCTCTCTACAACCAGGCTAGCAGTCTATGTTGATGAAGTCGTTTTGAGTTCGTGTGCAAGTGAGTTTGGACAGAGAGATATTGTGCACTTGGTGCTATGAGAAAGTAATAAACTTACTATTTATTATATTGCTGAGTTTCTTCCTCAATCGTACCCTTATTGCAAAAACAAAGAGGAGCTGTACATGTATGAAAAGGAAGGAAATTCATTGTTAAAGGAATTTCAAGCCTTTTTTCCTAATCGCAGCCTAAAAGGGGACATATATCTGAATTAATTTTAATATTTGAAAGGGGCAAAGCTAAACATATCGTGGGAATAGCAAATGAATTTATACCTTTTCGTGGGCCCTTGTAGGACTTAAGTTTTAGTTGCCCTTCCTTGAAGACTTTGGCAGGGAAAAATAAATGCAAGAAAGAAATCATGGGCATTGAGAATTTAAGTGCTGCTTTGATGAAAACAAAGGAGATGACGTGGAGTTATAGGTTGGTTAATTCTAATTAAAATGGTGAGTTGCCTAGCATTCCATATTCAGTATTAATCATCAAGAAAGGAGACGGGTATGAATAAGGATTATCTGCTTTTATTAAAGAACGATTTGTGGGAAATTATAATTCCAGCCGCAACCTTAGGAGAGTCCTGCAAACTAAGTGGAAGGGGAGGCACATCAAATTAAGGTGGAAGTCTAAAAAAATATAATTGTTGGTCGCCATCGGTCACTAAAGGAGGCTTGGAAATTATAGAGTGGTAGCAATCTTATGTCATAGCCTGTGAACATTGGCACAGCCATTGTGAAGGTCTACGAGCAGTTTGGAGGAGTGGTGCTGATTTGGGAAAGATTCTAGAACTGTTAGATATTGCAGCTATAAGCCAATTACTAAATTACTTGAATCGTTTATTAAGAGGTCAGAAATCAATTACTAATATCTTTGTATTTTGAACAGCAAGTTGTAAAATCCTCCAATTGTTATTTTCAATCATGTGAAATGAATGGCAATAATTTGATAAATGTCTCAAGCTTTCTATGAATGTTGAAATGATTGCATGATGGAAATAAGTTTCAAAGCCATTAGAAAAACTATCATAAACCATTGCATTTTAATATCATTTGTGGTCATTTTAATCAAGAAGATAGATCCATGATTTGTCATGTCCCCTTCCTGAATAGGACCTAATAATAATAAATAATGATTATAAGATTAAAATATTTTTTTCTATTAACTATCATTTATATTAATTATAAAATTACGGAGAGTTTACATCAGTAACCATCTTCCAAAAATTACATTTTCCCTTACATACGGAGGGATTCATGATTCATGCAGCAACCAGTTTATCAAAAATTATCATCACCATATCATAACCTAGGATATCTATAGCCCTGTTCTATCTGCGGAACCAGGCTGTCCACGGCAGCTCATGGCTTGCCCATTTGAGTCTCAGATCATCGTGTAGGATGACATTATATCTATGTTACCCCGAGTTTCCGGGACGGGGACGGCAGGGGACGAGGGGACGGGTTTCTGGGACGGCAAATATTTTTGCCAATTTTGGGGACGGAAGGGGACGACAAAGGGGACGTTTATAAACATAGGAAAATTTTCAAATATATAAGGAACTTTACAAATATACATTACATTCATATGAAAATATCGACAAAGCATGCCATTTAAACATCATAGAACCTTAACATACAACATTTCAATGCCATTTAGTAAATAGTAACTGATTGAATACTCAATATGTATTAACTATAGTCTATTATGCATAATAATGGGGTGGGGACGTCCCCAAGCCGTCCCCAAGTCCCTGGGACGGGGACGTCCCCGAAACTTGGGTATTTAGGCCGGGGACGCGTCCCCGGGTAACCCTGCATTATATGGATTGGCAAAATTGGCAAAGTAGGCCACCCAGGGAAGTGGTGGGCGAGCTGCAATGGGAGGTACATATAATGAGTCCCTAGGAGCCTTTGTAGTCTGATCTTGGGCAATCTGATCTTGTGATCCTTGTTTTGATTCTGTCTCTTCATTGTTGCTTTCCATCTGCACTCCCAGCACCTGTGGCCCTTGGCCTGATTCAACCTCTGTTCCAGTACCTGTGGTGCTCCCCTTGGCAATCCCACCTCCTGCTGTGTTCCCCTACACCATCTCTGCTCCTATTCCTGCCTGCTTCTCATTCCTTTTCTTCTGGTCCTTAATTTGTTGTAGCATTTGTCCTATGGTGACCTCAAAGTCTTGGTCACCTTCAGCTTTGGAAGCTATTTTCCATGTGACTTGCTCCCTGTCCAACACATTCCTGACATCCCTGAATACTTTCTGAGCTTGTTGTTCCTTGACCAGTAGGATCATAGTAACCTGCGAGGCAACATGAGTATATGAGTCTCTGCAGAGACTCAGTGAGAAATCTACTCCTACTATTGAAAATATCATCATTCCTATGCTTCCATATATGCCAAAGAATGTGAAAGGAAAGAGTAGCCCAGAAAATATTGCATCTTTTATCCAGGCCCATCATTGTCCCAGATTGGATATCTATTATATGAAAGTCTATGTTTAGTGCCAACCCAAATATGTTCCAAACAGCAATGGCGAATTGATAGTCAAAGAAAATATGTAGGATAGTTTCGGGTTCAGAGCAGTAAGAGCAAGAGTTAAGTTCCCCAGAGGGTTTTTTAATAGGCAACCTATGCAGAAGACAACGCCACATGAAACAGAGTACTTTAGGTTCAGCAGGGGTGTGCCACATTTTGCCAAGGTATTTACTCCATGTGTTGGGGTCTAAGTTCAGATTCCATTTACCGTTTAGGTGTTCATAAATGGTATTTGTGTCTGCAAGTATCTTTTAAACTGCCTTGGTTTTGGTATTCCATATTGGAGTGTCATCACTCCACTTGATGAGGTCTAATCTGTCAAAGTCAACCGAGGTGTCTCTAGGGAGGTTGAGCGCAGAGCATGCCTCTCTAAGAATAGTGTATGTCCTCCATTGGGTTAGGGGTGTACAAAAATTGGCCACAAGTTCATCCCAAGGTATAAGTCTCTCATTTTCAATGATATCTGAGAAGTAGCTGATGCCTAGTGTGTTCCATTTCCTAGCAGAGCATCCCTGCAACTGGGCCAGGGGCTTATCCCCTTTACATAGGTTTCACCAGATGGACCTCTCCCCACACACATTCTGATCCTGATCCAGCAAGTTATTCCCTGTCACACTGGTTCTGACCTCCTCCCACCCTTTCCATATGGATTGAAACACCGCAGAGCCTGCCACTACCACCTTGAATTTCCCAGGCATGAGATCAATGATAGGCAAGTTTTTCCAATGCTTAGCACGGGTCGGGGTGCCTTTGTTGATGTTGTGTCTAACCAGAGTCTTCCAGGGTTCATTGCCCTGAGCAACTTTGGCTATCCATTTGACAGCAAGCGAGATACCCTGGCATCTAAGATCCTTCAGCCCTAGACCCCCTTGCACAGTAGCCCTAGTGCACCAATCCCATCTGACAGCATGATCTTTCTTATTGCCTTTACCATCCGACCACAAGTAGTCTCTAATAGCCTTGGGAATGAAGTTTAGCTGAGTTTGATTGAAGAGCCATGCTGAAGAGTAGTAAATAGGATAGGCAGCCAGTATCTTCTGGCAAACTTGAATCCTCCCTGCCAATGATGGGAACCTGTTGTTCCATTTATTCAATTTTCCTTCTATCTTGTCCTTCACCCAACCCCACATGTTCTTGAGGTCTGGTTTAATAAAGAATGGAATGCCTAGGTATCGAACTTGGTGAAGGGGTCCTCCCCAGGCAAAACCAAATTGTTGGCACCATGCTAGAGGTGAGTCATCCCATCCCCGCAAGGTTGATTTAGGGATGGACACCTTACTGCCTGAGGCTGAGCAGAAGAGGTCTAGTTTATCCATGAGGTGTTTAAGGTTGTTTTCACACATTTCAATCATAAGGGAGGTATCATCTGCAAACTGTACATTAATCAGTTCCTCATCATTTGGTAGTCTGACTCCCATAACCTTTGGGGAGATGGAGTCGTCCCTAAGAATGTAGAATAAAGAGTCCGCTGCTATAACAAATAAGGCCGGGACCAGTGGGCAGCCTTGTCTTATAGATCTGGT
Organism: Thuja plicata; assembly: GCA_018584345.1. Classification (NCBI taxonomy): domain Eukaryota; kingdom Viridiplantae; phylum Streptophyta; class Pinopsida; order Cupressales; family Cupressaceae; genus Thuja; species Thuja plicata. The sequence continues at coordinate 9,834,955 of MU224737.1, forward strand.
TAAGGGGAAGAGTTCAGATCTCATCCCATTCACTTCTACCACAACAGTAGCACCCTTCATTAGAGTGAGCACCATGTGAATGAGTTCCATAGGAAATCCTAGAGCTTTTAACATTGTGGCAATAAACTACCATTCAATCCTGTCATATGCCTTCTCATAGTCAATGAAGAGCATACTGATCTGTTGTCCAGGGTTTTTTTCCATTCCATAGTCTCCCAACAAGTAATAAGGTTCTCCAATATGTACCTCCCCTTCACAAACCCTGTATGAGTGGGGCTAATTACCTTGGGAAGGATATTCATCAGTCTCCTAGCAAGAACTTTGGCCAAAATTTTGTAGGACACATTAAGGAGGGTAATAGGCCTCCAATTCTTAATCAAGGTTTTATTCCCCTCCTTGAGTATAAGTTTAATGCAGCCAGTATTGATTTCTGATCCCAAGGATCCTGTTTCAAAAGCCTCCTTGTATACCTGTAAAAGGTCCTGCCCAATCCATTCAATGTTGTCCTTGTAGAATTCAATGGGAAGCCCATCTGGTCCAGGGGCTTTCTCATTGCTCATGTGTTATATGGCCTCATTAATCTCTTCCACTGAGATCGGCCTACTCAAAGATGTTGAGTCTTCCTCCATGAGTTTGGGGGAGATGATATTCTTGATCTTGTTCCTCCTCTCCACCATCTCTGTGCGAGACTCTTCTGATGCAAACAGTTTGGTATAGTAGTCCACAAAATCTTGAAGGATGTCTTCCTGAGAGGTTAGGGTGTCATCCTCCAGACATATGCACTCAATGCTACTCTTAGCCTCCTTAGATTTCAGGAGTTGGAAGAAGAATCTTGATCCCCTGTCCCCTTCGTTGATCCAGTTGGCTCGAGCCCTAATCTTAGCACCAATGATCTTGTGATTCTGCACCTTTCTTAATGAGTCCCTGGCCCAAACTTGACTGGGCCTGGCTTCTTCATTAGTTGGATCCAATTGGCATCTGTGTTCTGCTTGCCAAAGTTTAGACTGTAGCTCTGATTCCACTCTCCTTGAGTCTTTAGCTCTTTTCTTCCCAACCACTTGGAACACAGTTTTCCAACTATTAGTGCATTGATTCCATCTGTTGATAGCACTCTGCTGCTTGGTCACCCAATGGTTGAACCATCTAATAATGAGGATAGCAGCCTTGATTTCCTTACTCCTCAATAATGTTGTATTAAGGGCAAAGGAGTGCTCTCCTCTTCTGGTGATAGGGGAGCCCCCTATTTGAAATATAGAGCTCACTACAGGGTGGTGGTCCGATAGGGAGTATGGGACCACTCTTACACAGTCTCCATTACTCTCTTTCCTAAAACTGAAGAAGTCTCTATTAACATATACTCTATCTAGCCTGCAATATATTCTTTTGTTCCCCTTCTGGTAGTTAGACCAAGTATGCCAAATTCCTTGGAAATCTTTCCTATGTCCTGCTAGTGGGTCAAAAATTTTGAGCTTACTAGTCATTTTAGTCCAGAAGTACTTCTCATTGCCTTTCCACTCCATCCTAGTCCCACCTCCTTTATCCTGTGGGGACTCCACCATGTTGAAATCCCCAGCTACAACCCAGGGAACATCCTTCGTGGAGCACATCCACTCCCACAATTTAATTCTGTCATAGTGATCATTTGGTGCATAGACAGAACAGATACCAAATTCAACATTGTTATGCATAAGGCTGACCCATACAATCCTATCACACGGCGAACACCCCCAGTCTATGACTTTATTAGCCCATCTGGGATGCATCAGTATGGCACTCCCTCCCTTACCTTTTTGATGATTGGTAAAAATACTTCTGGCATATTTCCAAATGCACTTTAAGGCCACATCGAAGGAAAATCCTACTGCTTTGATTTCTTGGAGCAATAGGAAGTCTACTCCTTTCTGCAGTCTAATGAATCTTTTGACTACATTCTTCCTGTCTGGGGACTCCAATCCCCTCACCTTCCAAGATGCGAGTTTAAGGTTCATAGTATACTTAGGAGTCCTCTTCCATGGGAGCTTGGAAGCTCTTAAAACAATTGGGAAGACTTCTCTTTTGTATTTGCAGTGGCTTGATACTGGAGATATGATTGGGATGTCTGCCTCTCTTCCTTTTAATCTTGGGAATCCCTTCATCCTCCTTAGGAATATCCCCCCTCCCCATCTGGTCTGAATCTAGCATCCTAGATTGGGGCTTTCTGAGCTTCTTCTTAGCCTTGAAGGTATATTCAGAAGGACCATTCCCTTCAAAGGGCACTAATGCCAACTCCATCCCTTTAATCTCCCCTTCCTCCAATTCTTCAGCCACCCTACATTTCTTGGGGGAGTCCCCCTTCTCATCCTCAGAGAGGCTTTTCTTAGGCAGGGGAGGGAACTCAACCGTAGGTGGCCCGTGGTTTGAAGGTGCAGGGATTACTGTAATAGACACATTGTTAAGTTTGTCATCCTTGTCATAGGCGTCCCTGATGGCTTCCAGGGCACCATATGCACAACTATTAGAGGAATCCTCTAAGTTCTGGTCCGAACACTTTGGATTGGATGGCCGGAGTCCCTATATGGAGGAGTAAGAGCCCTCCTCTTATGGGCCGAGATCTTCTTAATCTTGTTAAGGATGATTTGTTGGGCATTCAATTTTCTGTGGTTGGGTGCAGGGTTCTCCGGCTTCAACCCAAAATCCAGGTTCTTAATTTGCGGGAGGTCTATCAACTCTTCAAATCTCGAATTAGAGGGAGGGATCCGACAAGTCTCATCATTGAAGGTCCTCCTGCGAGCATCTAGGGACGCTGCAATAGCATCGGACGTGACAGGGATACTAGCCTCCAGGTTTTTAGAGCCCCCAGGATGGGGAGCAAGTGAGTCTGTTTTATCACTGACTAGTTTAGTGACACCTTTTTTTCCTGCATTAGCTTTCGGGTTGGTTTTCTTTTTATTCAAAAGTTGGCAACCGTGCCTCATGTGGCCTTCCCTTCTACAAAGGAAGCATGAATTACGTCCTCCTAGGAAGGAGATAGGGCAATTATAATTATGTCCATCTAGGTCAAAAATGATTACTCTCGGGAGGTCAATCCCCGGGTTAATCGTTATCAAAACTCTAGCGTCTGTGTGAGGCAGAAGTACATCGGTTTTATCAACTCTGAGGACCGTGCCGAAGGGTTATAGGGCTTGAGGGATAATATTCCACAGGAACGGTGGGATACTACCCATGGTAATCCAGCGGGGGCTCGAAAGAGCCAAAACTTCATTATGGGCAGCGTCGGGCGTCCATGGTAATGCCCTAAAGTTGGCATTGCCTATCTTCCAGAATTGTCTGGTACTGATCTCTTTCTGGGATTTAGGGTTTTTAAGGAAAATCAAAAAGAGTCCTTTCTGGACCATACAAAGAAAGGAGAAATGAAACCCAAGCTTTTTCCCCCAAACATTATGAAGCCAGTCATTGAGGAAGGTTCTCGACAGGATTCTATGAATATCTTGGGCTGCTAGAAAGATTGCAATGTTTCTAAGAGAGTCCTCTTTCTCTATAGCAATTGGCATATAAGAATTAGGCTTAATGATACATACAGTAGTAGGATTATCTTTTTCACCTCCATTGTTGGTTCCTCCTCCTGCTCGAGACGTTTGTCCACCATCAATAACGAATCTCGCCTCCTGCAGTATAACTGCTTCCTCACTCAGCGCTTGCTTAAACGTCTTGCCATGGTCGTCGGAGCCCGTTCCAGGAGAATGGGTAGCCATAGTTGGGTTTAGGGTAGATAAACGGGGGCTGCATTGAATGCTCGTCAGTCCGAGAGGCCACGTACGTCAGCGACCTCCAAGTTGTAGACACATCCTCCATAAGATTAAAATATTAAAACTACTAACAATGATAATAATATTGAAGTATGAAAAATAAATAAATAAGTAATACTAAAATATAATTATAAATAAATAAATGATAACCCAATATAATTATATAAATAAATAAGTCAAATAATATTATATATATTTGATTAAATAATATAAATACTATTGACATATTATATATATTATCATTATCATAATATATTATATATATTAAATAATGCCATATAAAATATATATTGAACACTCTTCATATAAAATAAACCCGCATAAAATATATTAATGTAATACCAAATATAAATTCAGCGACTAAATGAAAAGTCGTGACAATTACGCTACACGGTATATAGAAAGATGACAAAGGGGAATGATGGAGAGGAGAAATATGGAGTTACCCAGCAATAGCATCCAATATTTTACCAATTACCTATGTAATATGGTATCAGCGCATGGTTATAATTTTTTCGAAAAAAATTTAATTTCTATTAGAAATTATCCGTTTCGATTTTTTTTGAAATTATTAGTTTTGAAAACCCGAGTTGAATTTTCCGTTCGTGGTTGGTTTTTCCGACCATATTCTGGTCGTCTTTGTACATAAGCAATCGTCATTTTTTTGCTCGTGATGGTGGAGTTTTTTTGTCTGTTTTGGTGTCATCGACCTTTATAACCAACGCGGCTAGGGTTTGTGTGTTTTTGGGCATCGTTTTGTAAAAATATTGCGCCCTTTCCTAGTCATTTTGTGTTTCGTGAGCTGCATGATCTTTTTTTGTTAAGCCCCTGGCAGTTCTATTCTTCGTGTCTAACTCGCGTTTTTAGATGCGATTTAACTGTGTTTCTGGCAATGACAACCCGCATTTTTTCATTCATGTGCCTTTTTCATGGTTCTTTCTTCTCTGAACTACAAGTTTCTTTTCCTACACCCCATGACTGCAAGGGGTTTTGACCTGCAAACTGGATTTGAAGCTCGTGTTTTGGTGTCGTCTCTGCTCATCACGGGATTCTGCAACTTTTATCCATATTCTTCTGCAATTTTCGACCATTTTTTTTGGTCGCCTGTGGTGAACAAAGGACTTATTTTTGTCACCTAGGGTTTTAATAACCCTCAATATTTCTTTAGCAAATAGGGCTTTTGTTTTCTCAGTATTTGGACACCTTCCAAACAATTGACTAGGGTTTCTTCAAAACCCTCAGATTTTTCTTGTTGGATTCTAAATTTGATTATAGATTCTTGATGGGTTTTTTGAGAGCTTTTCTAGGTTTCTCTCGAAATTTTTTGGGTCTTCCAAAATTTATGTCTTGGGATCCATGCCTGGATATTTGTTGTTAAGCCTTTCAAAACACGATTTGTTTCCACGTAGATGTTTTGCCTCAATTCGGTCAACCACTTTTGACCTTAGTATTTTGCAATGGCATCTCTAACGAATATTCAGCTTGAGGGGAGTCAGATTTTCAACGACATAAATTACAATACTTGGAAGCAGCGTATGATGACGACCTTTGAATACAAATGTCTTGACAAAATTGTTTTGGGCAAGACTAATCGTCCTGAAGATGAAGGCAAGGAGAAGGACAAATTTGATGACCAAAATCGGGAAGCTGTTATGCTCATCAAACTTTCAGTCACTGATAATCAGCTACCGCAGGTTCCTTCCGGCAAATCAGCTGCTGAAATTTAGATGCATCTAAAAGGTTTGCATGAAACCTCTGATAAGAGTCATGTGTTCTTCTTAAAGAAAATGCTCTTCACAATCATGATGGATGAGCGGGTGTCCCTGCAAGATCATCTCAATAAAATCAAGGACATTCGAGATCAGTTGGAAGCAATCGGACCCAAAATGGAAGAAGAAAACATGGTGGTGATCACCATAAAAAGTCTTCCATCTTCCTATGAGCACTTTGTTGAGACTCTCAACATTGCTTCCACTCATGCTGATGTGACATTTTTTGATCTCTGCATAATGCTTTTACAGCAAGATCATTGGAAACAACAATTAGGCAGTGGCACCAGTTCATCTTCCACTGAACAAGCTTTCTCGACCAACTCTTTTCATACAGATAAAGGCTACTCTCAATCTTCTCAACACAATCCCTCTGCTCAGTCATCAGAAGGCCCAAAGAAAATATTTCAGTGCAACTACTTCCATAAGTATGGTCATATGAAGTTGGAGTGTCGTAAATGCTTAGCTGCACAAGCCAAGCAATCTAGTTCACACCTTAAAGCACATATAGCGGAGCACACTAAGCAGAGTGAGTCTGCCTTTTATGCCTTCATGGCTAAAAGACCTGCAGATCATGTGAAATCCGCTGCCTGGTATATTGATTCAAGTGCTTCTCACCACTTCACTCATCATCAGGATTGGTTCACATATTTTCAGCCATTCTCAGATTCAGTTATATTTGGAGTGGAAGAGTACACCATTGTCGGAAAAGGCAATATACAAATCCAGTCTGGAGAGAGGAAACTGATTTTCCTCGATGTGTACTATGTTATAGGAATGGAACTCAACCTTCTCTCAGTCAGTCAAATTCTGCGACATTCTCCTCAGCTAGACGTGACCTTCAATTCACATCAGTGCAGTATCATTGATCGTGAGACTCAATCTACTCTATTCAGATTTGCCTCTAGTGATTCTCAAGAGCTTGCTATGGCAGCCAAGCGCTCCTCTGTTAGTACACTTTGACATTAGCGGTATGGGCATTTAAATATACACTATCTTTCTCAACTTGTTCAGGAAGATCTAGACATTGGACTGTCGGTGATTCAGACCCAGAACCTCGGAGTTTGTGGAGCCTGTCAGGCTGGTAAGCAATATTAAACTCTATTTTCAGATGGCGACTCCTGGAGAGCTTCTAAGATATTACAACTGGTAGATGTTGATATTTGTGGACCTATGGTTAGTCCTTCTGTTACTGCGTCCACGTATTTTTTTCTTTTTGTTGATGATTTCAGTCGTAAAATGTGGGTATATTTCCTTCATTAGAAATCAGAGGTGTTTGTTTTGTTTCAAAAGTTCAAAGCATTTATAGAAAAAGAATCTGGTCAACATATTGTTACTCTTAGAACTAACAATGGGGGAGAATTTTGTTCATCTGCTTTCTCCCATTTCTGTGAACATGGCATAAAACGCCAATTAACAACACCCTACACTCCTCAGCAAAATGGTGTCGTTGAGAAGAGAAACTGCACAATCACCAAAATGGCACGGCCTATGCTTGAACACATAAGTGTTCCAAAGAAATTTTGGGGTGAAGTTGTCAACATTGTTGTCTATCTTCTCAACCGCTCTCCTACAGTAGCTGTCAAGAAATAGACTCCGGAAGAAGTGGTCCGTCTGTAATCCCAGAATTAGTCATCTCAAAAAATTTGGCTCCACTGCTTTTGTCTGGATCCCTGATGCTAAGCACACCAAGTTGGATGCCATGAGCCAGAAACTCATGCTAACTGGCTACAGTGATAATCACAAAGCCTACCGATTGGTTGACCTCAAGACAAATTGTCTCATCTTCAGTCCTGATGTGGTCTTTGACGAGGAACAAGGGCCATTTCAACTCTCCTCTAGTTATGGATTCAGAGGATCAGCCTCTCAAGGCTCAAGACTTGGGTGTTCATCTTCCATTAGGTGCACCTGATGGGAGGGCTTGAGTTGTTCCTCTTCCTCGATCTCCATCAATTCCTTCTCCTGCAAGATCACCCAGACATGCAACTACACCACCTAATTTTTCTCAGGATTAATTCGATCTTTTGTTTGATGATGATGATCCTGTTGCACCTCCCGCTTCTGATGTTGGCACTTCTACTCGCCGACCTAAATGGTGGGCTAAGACGATTGGCGATCTTCATGATGGTGAGCTCATCGAGGGTAGAACTACTCGGAAGAAGAGCAAAACTAATGATTCTGTAAATTTTGCTCTCATGGCCAACATTCACAGTGTGTATGAGCCTCAAGCATACACAGAGGCAAAAGGGATACCTGAGTGAGAAGAAGCTATTAAAACTGAGCATCATAGTTTGTTGAAAAATAACACTTGGGTTTTGTCAGATCTTTCAGGGAAGAAACCCATCAGATGCAAATGGGTCTACAAAGTCAAATACAAGGTTGAAGGTACATTAGATAAGTACAAGGCTCTTTTTGTTGCCAAAGGCTTCTATCAATGTGAAGGAATTGATTATGAGGAGACCTTTGCTCTGACAGCAAAGATGAGCACCACAGATTATCCCTAGCCATGGCGACTCAGTATGGCTAGAAGGTCCATCAAACGGACATCAAGAGTGCCTTCCTAAATGGTGACTTACAAGAAGAGGTTTACATGATGCAACCTCTTGGATTCAAGGTTATTGGTAAAGAACACTAGGTACTCAAACTAGTGAAAACACTCTATGGCCTAAAACACTCCTCAGGTATGGTACATAAAAATTGATAAGTACCTCATAGATCTGGGTTTCTAGAGGAGTCCTTCAGACTCAAATCTATATGTCAAGACTACTAGCAGCGATATCATCGTTCTGGTTATATATGTTGATGATCTGATCATCACTGGAAGTTTGGCATCTTTGATTCAGGGAAACAAAAAGAATTTATGCCTATCTTCTGACATGACCGACCTTGGGCTTCTACACTACTGCCTAGGTGTCGAGGTTTGGCAAGAGTCTCATGGCATCTTCATCTCTCAATCTATGTATCCACGCGCTTTACTAGATAAATTCAGAATGCAATACCGCAAACCAGCATCTATACCTATGGAGTTTGGCCAGAAGTTGTCAGCCAAAATTGGTTCTCCAGTTGAGAATGAATCCGCATTCAGGCAACTAGTGGACAATTTAATCTATCTCACTGCCACTAGACCTGATCTGAGCTTTTTAGTGAGTTACATCTCACACTTCATGACAACTCCTACTTCAGAACATTGGGTTGCAGCGAAGCAAATCCTGTGCTATGTCAAGGGCACTTCAGACTTTGGTATCCTCTATGGACGATCCAAAGATCCCAGACTCATCGGGTACACAGATTCGGATTGGGGAGGCTCTGTTGATGACAGAAAGTCCACTTCCGGGTATGTCTTCAGTTTGGGCACAGGTGCTATCACTTGGACCAACAAGAAGCAACAAGTCATATCTGTTTCCTCGACAAAAGCTAAATATCGAGGAACAGTCAAAGCAGCTTGTGAGGCGATTTGGCTTCGAAGGATGCTTTCAGACATCCAGATGTCTCAAGCAGACCCTTCACCCCTAATCTGCGACAAACAAGGGGTGCTCAAGCTCGCCAAAAATCCAGTCTTCCACGAGCAAACCAAGCATATTGACCTTCATTGTCACTTCATCCGCTAGCTAGTTGAAGATGGATTCGTGGATTTGCAGTATGTTCGTACAGAGGACCAGACTGCAGATATTCTCACCAAGTCCCTACATCTAGAGAAGTTTGTTAAGTTTCAGGGGCTCCTTGGTGTAGTAGACAGATTGATCATTAAGGGAGGGTATTAGAATGATATCTCCGGAATATCTTGTTTATTATTATTTTAATGGTCAATATTGTAAATTTTGTAAATATTAGAATGTTTCTAATATTCTTTCGTTATTAGAATGTTTCTAATAACAACGATTGGTTCATAATAGAAATATCGTCTTTATAAAACTATAAATGAGTGTCTTTCTCATTCATTAATTCATCCAATATTTTACCAATTACTTGTGTAATAATTAGAATTCGTAAAGAATAAGGGAGTCGTTATATTCCATCAAATTTATATCTGCGAAGTTGGGAGGAAATAAATCAATGATATTTGGGAGCCATAATTATATTCTAGTCGGCTTGATTTATATTTTCTAATAACCTTCCTGTCAATGGCATCAAGTAGGATTTTCATCATATAATATTTAATCATCGAACATAGTTTTATAAGAACATATCCAGGGAAATCAAGAAGAAAAATAAAGAATCGAACACCATATTGAGTCATACAAGAAGTATATCTCTTTGAGCACGGTGGCTATCACTAACACATGATTTCTTCTATAAGTATGGAATAGAGAATATAGTGAGAGCCAACGAATAGTTGATGGTGATAATAAATATCAGAAGCTCGATATAAAAGAAAGTCAGCGTTAGGTTAAGAGAGGTAGGGTTCGATTCTTCAAAGGACATGTTCAAGTTGAGGATTATTTGGAAGCTCATCAGCTCTACCATCATACGCAGAAACTTCAGGCCTACAGAAATACACATTCTCTATTGTGACATACACACCTGTAATTCGGTAAGAATGAAGATCAATAAGTGTCAAAGTTGAGGAAGCATCAACATCTTGAGTCCATTGATATTTTGAAACACTTTTGCAGATGATATCTACATTACAGTGCTGCGAGTAGGAGTTTGGAGCATTGCAATCGATCAGTAATCTTGGCGACTTCCATTGCCAAGATAACACCATCGTAGAAGACCAAGGAAGGGCAATATTTCAACAATTACATGTTGCCACTGTATGGTTGCACAGTCTTATGCTTATTCTTGGCAGAGGATTCATCATGGTTGTTGTCTCAGCGAAGCAAGAACTTTTGGGTGTGAAACCCCATTTGGGACATTACACCCAGTTGTGTTTACAGTTCAGGGGTCATCTAATTACTTGTCTCTAAATTAAGGACTAAATTAAGGTTAATCTCAAATGGGGACATTACATGATTAATCCCTAATTTATACATTGTTTTGCAGAAAAAATTGTTGAGGTTAATATCAAACGAATTTGACAGATGGTTGTTTCTCACAGATTGAGATGATAGGACTTGAAGTAAAATAGTTGCAACAAGATAAATCAACTAGAAATAAATTACTATTCACCTAGGAAAGTATTATAAATAGAAATATGCAGGATTTGTTTATTGAATTTGAGTTATTCAGCACTGGCCAATATTCTTGCCTAAATTGTGTAAATATTTTTTGGTTTTAGAAACCACAGTAACTTGTGGCAGTTCACTTCAACTAAGTCATGATATATGATCAGGAAAAATCCTTTCAGATTAAATTAAGTTGTGTTTTATCAGAACTCTATTTGAAACAGTCCCCACATGCACTGTACCAAACACTTAAAACTGCTTTTATGTTTTTTTGGTTATGCTGCAAGAGGTTTATGTTAATCTACCAAAATCCACTCAGGAATTCCACCTGGCATCACCAATTTTACAACTGGCTGCATGATTGGAATCATGGTAGGTAGCTAGAACTAACCAACGTCGATGGTACACCATGCCATCAGATTAGTAAGATTTTGAGCTTAACAAAATCCTCAACATTTTTTGTGTGAAACTGCAAATAAATAGATACCTTGGTTTATAATTGTGTGACCCTCCAAGTCAATCATGAAACTCGTGAATCCAAGTAGCAACTGGCCCAAAATGAGTTAAAGTGGATTAATTCTCTAAAGCTTGACAAATCTGAGAGTTTCAAGGTGTACACAAGTGCATCTATTGATTCTTGCCTAGTGAATCTTTCTAAAACTTCATTAGCCGCAACAAAAATCTTGGCATACTTTTGAGAGTTAGTACATTTCAGCTCATTGGGGACAATTACTCCACCTCAGCTCTATTTGTGTCGCTAGCTTCTTGGAAGTACATTTTTTATGGCTGGTTGTCTAGTCCAACCATGAGACTTTGAAGCAAATCGTGAGCAGGGGATGTTATCAAACCACCTGGTCACACAGCCAACATGGTCTCAACACAATGGAAATGAAAAGATGCAAAAAAATTCATAATGAATTTATTGAATCAAATTTATATATAATTTACCTTACAAACAAAATCTGCAACAAAAACTTTACATTCGCATTCACAGCTTCTTACAATCCATCTCTTTCTTACCAACTTCTTCCAGTCACCATACAACTTCCTCTCCATCTTCAAGCAACATTTGTAGGTTGTTTACTGCTATACTTGGTAAATTACATACATGAAATAATAACATAGACGACAGTGCGTACCAGATATAGGAGTAAAATATATCTTTATTAACTCATTCATTATAGAGAAGAAGACCAAAGATGGTTGGCCAAGGATTACAATTCATCTGATTATACCGTACTCCCTTCCTTGGCAGTACACAACATATTTAAATGACCCAACGGTTCCCAAGAGAGCCACAACTGTCAACCAAATGACACTTACAACTACTTGAGAGTGACAACGAACAGACAATTAATACATTGACGAATAACCAATATTATCAACATAACAATAGCCATTGTACTCCGACTACATCATCCCCCCACAAGAAAAGTTGTCTTCCAAATGACAAGTAAACATCAAGTAATATTCGGGAAGGCTAGTGGCAAGAGTGTAGACAAAGACTTGTATTGTGCAAACTCAACCTTGTATTGTACTTTGAAAGTCAAATGGGGATTTTGGGGCAATGCCCCTAGCGGAGTCAAGGGGCAGCGCCCCTTGTGGGGGTCTGTGGGAAACGCCCCCGCCGTCAAAACCAATTTAACACCTTCAGAACCACACAGAACACCATGGCACGCACCATTTTTGTGAATTTTTAGGGTGCCAAGAAAAATGTTGAAGAAGCCAGAAAATAGAGATTCATGTAGTGCCATGTTGTTACCAAGTACCGCTTGATGTGTACCTCCCAAATACCATACGTGAAAATCAAATTTTTCCTCAATACCTCATACAACAATGCTGGTGGATGCGAAATTGAGGGATTTCCTACACCGTACGGCAACATCAATACAAATGCAAATTTAGGTCATACGTCGTACGACAAAATATTCTCTCAACATTGGCACAATACTACGTACAGCATGATCAATATGCAAACCCATATGGTAGAAGTGGCCCATACAGTAGATGTAACTGCATACGGAAAAATATTCTTTCACGTACGGCTCCTATTTTCCTCCTCCATGCGGCATGGTTAGTCTATCATACGGTTTATTTTCACTTCTTCTTTACGGTTCCATTTTGTCTATACCGTATAACACTCATTTCATTGTACGGTTGATCTCTTTCCTCATACGGCTTGGTCTTGTCATACGGTTCCATTTTCTCTTCTTCGTACGACTCTTCTTTTCCTCCTCCGTACGACTCTGCCTTGTCTCTCCCATACGGCTCTACCCCTTCTCCGTACATCACAGCCTGTCTTTGTCATATAGTTGCATTATCTGCTACTTGTCATATGGTCACAATATTACCATCGTACGGCTCGTTATTCCCTTCGTATAGACCTTGAATTTTCTCCCATCTGAGTATGGTCTCCCCTATGTGTGGTTTGCTCGAAACTTGAAATTTGAGAGTTTGCAATTTTGGATACTCTGTCTCGTACGGTTTTGTACTTTCATCATATGGTCTTCTACTTGCCTTGTTTCCATTATACAGTCTCTTCTGGTCCCATACGGATAACTTCATGTACGTCTTCTTGTTGTATAGATTGCTTGTTCTGTATGGGTACCCACTATTGAAACAGTCGTATGACATGAGTTTTCTCTCATAAGGTATTTGCCTTAAATCTTCTTGATCCGTATAGATACTACCGTACTTCTCTCTTGCCTTCACTTTCCTTTTCTCCTTGGTTGGTGTCCTTAGTTTCATGTTACACCCCCTCTCTATTTTTTTTATTTGAGTACTTTGTATTTTTATTTGTTTTATTTTCCTTCCATTTTCTGTCTCTGTACTGTCAAAAGTATCCTCCATAATCTTACATGCTTCCATCAATTTATCTTCACCAAGAGTTATAGCTTCAAGAAAATTGCAAGTTGGCGAAATTATCTCATAGTCCTCCATTTGCCAGTGAAATAGTCCATTTAGGGAACTCGTTTAATCTTCAGAATACTCTTCCAACTCGAGCACCCCTTCATCTATTCCCAGTTCTCTATCTTCTAACTCTGATTCAGAGGATTGCAACTCCTCACTCACTGTCTAGTTTATCAGATCAATGGCGTACTTCCTCCCTTTACTCTCGATCGAGAGTGTGTTCCACTTCCAATTGTGGTTTGCTTTCGCTGTGATAGCCAGCTCCTTTCGAGCAGGGCATCGTACGCCTTCTTTTCCAATAGGATGACAACAAGGTCCAAAAAGAATTGTTGAGTACCAATGGTGACCTATGCTATGAGCGTCCCAAGTGGTTTTATGTCGTGTTGGTCAGCACCTACCAGATGGAAGGTTGGTGCCCTAAGTGTTGGTTTGTCGAGGGCCTTCCATGTCTCCTCCAATAGAACATTCATGCTTGAGCCTCCCTTGACAACGGTGTTTGTCAACTTTTGTCCCATTATCTCCATCTCGACAACCGCTTCCTTCCAATGCCCACAGTCAGCAACATCGAGTCACTAACCAAGGTGTCAAATGACTTCTCTCTGTCGGCTTGTCATGCTCCTAGCTGAGTGTATTGTTACCAACTATGTTGAAAATGGCCATCTTCAATTGTAGCATTGTTTGCAAAAGATCGGATACCCGTACTATTACGGTGGCTTGCAACCTCTGTCTCATGGTAGTTTTCTCCGAATCTGACTGTAGTGGAGTGTTGGTGACATCGTTCGAGGCTCTTCTCTCCTCCACCATCGCTTGTTAAACGTCAGCCTTTGCTTCCCCAAGTCTTTCCTTCTACGTATGGGGGTCGAAATATACTGCCTTCTTGGTTTGGACTTTGGTGATTGCCAACACTTCCACCTCTGGGTCTTTTACATGCAACATATTTAATCCCTTTTTCTTTGGGCAGTCAGTGTCCTCATGGTTCCCCAAACCACACCACTTGCATAGAAAACTCTCCTTGTTCTACCCGCTCTGAAAATCTCATGCAAAGTGACCCCACTCATTACATTGTTGGCGTTGTATAATAGGACGTACTCTTGAGTCATACTATATTTGATTCCGACGTTGATTTCCATGACTACCTAGGGATAGATTTTGTGGTTTCGATGGAGTGGACTCTCCGTATGTGAAGAGTACTTGCGTACTTCTGGTCTTCAAATTATATGGACACTCCTTTATTGAATGACCCGTCACTTGGGAAATCTCACAGAACATCATTTTAGGACAATTACCTTTCATGTGTCCTTCAATTTTGCACTCGGTACACCATAGTTCATTACTTTCTTTATTGGTTCCTTTCTCGGCCTTTAGTTCTTTCATCATTCTTATCATATTTTTCCATAGGGCCTGACTGTTGCCAATTCATCATCACTACTACCCTCGGTGCTCTCGTCGTCATCCATCTTCCTCTTCCCTCGGGAAGATGTCTTGTTTTCATTCTCGATGTCCATAGCCTGATTGTAGGAATCAACGTACGAGGGTAGAGGCACCACTTTCATCTTCTTGCGCAAGGAAGGAATCAACCCCTCAATGAACCACCTCTTCTTCAACCCGTCAGTTGGTTGATTCTTCAACTTGCCCAACAATTCCTTGAGCCTACGATTTTAAGTCCTTACACTCTTGTTCTTCCCTTGTTTGGCATTATAAATTTCGGCGACAATCTCATTGTCATCTCATAGCAATTTAAACTCGGCCTCGAACGCCCTCTTGAGCATGTTGTTGGCTAAAAATTGTGCAAGTAACTAAGACTACAACTTGGCAAAATTGGAACTTTAGACAGCAGTGTGTGAAATTTCTTTCTCCTCTCAGCAATAAGGGAGGCTCCCTTCTTACCGTAGGTGGCTTCAACGGAAACTAAACTAAAATACAAACAATTCCTATTGCTACGATAATACCAATGGATTAAGGGTTGACGTAAGAACAACACTTAAGACAACAATTTACTTATAATAAATTGAAACAAATACAAGAACACAAAGTCTCCTGTACTTACTTCAAAAGATGATTTTGAAACTAGAATAGCTAGGAAAGCACAAAGTCTTTCACTGAATATCCTCTTTCTTAACAAAGACACTTATCACGGAAGCACAAAGTCTTCAGCTTTAAGTTATTACAGCCACTTTAATCTATATTAATCCTTATTCGTGAAGCACAAAGTCTTCAAAAAACTTGAATTAAAGTGCTCAAATGATACACACAAGATAACTATCAATTGATGTGAGAAAGGATCAACAAATGCAACATACGACTACACTCATTGATTTCCAGATTAACAACACAAAGTTTGTGAATCCTTGTTCCTTCTTTTCAATTCAATAACTTTGCACAATGAAACTAGAAGTTTTCAAAATACAAGAGATTCTAGTATAGCTTTCTTGCACACCAAAAGATAGATAATAGAATAGGTCTCACTCCTTTATATAGGGAAAGAGAAGAGAGAAAAGTGGAGAAGAAAGGGGAAACCCTTAACCACCTTGATTTATTCAATACTTATCCTTAACTAACTTTGACTTATTCAATGCTACAAGGCTTAAAGCACTTGCAACATGATTACATGAAACCATGATGCAGGTACATGTTTTTCTGCATTTACATCGAGTTCTTGTTTTACATGTAATCTATCATAAAAACTACACTATTCCTACGAAATCATAAGGAAAGAGGAAGTGCCCAAAACGCTTGAGAAGTCTCTTCAAAGAATGCCAACAAACTCCTCGAACTTCTGCAGAGACTCGCGTATAGTTGGTGAATTTGGTTCACCTGTATGCTGTGCAATAATAGTCACCTTTCGGATTGTGTTTGCACCTTTAGAGATAACCAAATTATATTTTGTTAATTTGCTCTATAGACAATTCAATGAAGTCTTGTAGCCTGTTAATGTATCAATCATGTTGAAATCAAAATCATCCGCCTCAAGCTGTAGACGAATAACTCTTGTGAATTCTATCAAAACATCTTCATCTTTGATTTATTCACCATTTTCAGCGATAATCTTGCATGTTAGTTTTTGAAAATGCTCACTAATCACACGCTCTTGATTATTAAGACAATCTATTGCTGCCTTGATCTCGACCATGAGCCCCTGCACAACTTTTTCCTTGTTGGCCATCAAGTGTAAACAGTCATAGTACATCCTTGAAGAAGAGATGATCTCACCCTCGCATAGAATATTCCAATCAATTTCAGTCATGCTCCTCCAAGCACCTAGATCTCCATCAAGAATCCCAAGTTGTTGGTTGAATGACATAAGGAACTCATTCAACTTGGCGATTATCTCCCTTTCATGCTCCAATATTCTATAAGCATCACGAATTACATGTTCACCTTGTGATTCTATGCGACTACACCAGTCATCAATAGCTTTGACCTTTTGTTTCATCCAATCAGTATGCTCAGGAAATGATGTGGAAATAGGATCAATCCTTTGAGAGGAATTCTTCATTATTTCAATGGTCTCAAGAAGACAAGCATTTTCTTCTTTCAACCTGTTCTTCTCCCACAATTTGTCATTCCGCTGCATTAGCAAAGCAACTGCATCCTGTGCATCCTACTGACAACCTAATCGTGTTTGCTTACGAAGTTCAATTCTAGAGAACTTGTAGTCGGTGGATTGCATCTCTTCAATTGGTTTGTAAGTTATGGGTTCAGCTACTTCAGCATATTTGATGTCATTCCCGTCCACTGTGACTTTAGCAATTGTCTTTTCTTTTTTGCTCTTTGTAGTCTTTGCCTTGTTGACTATTCTGACATCAAAGTTCGCAGGTGAAATCTCTTCTTTCTTCCTCTTTTGTGTAATAGAGCTCAACCATGGAGGTAAGGCGAAAGAAGATGAACCGGATGCTGACGTTGTTGCCATTGTCGCACGGTTTCTTCTGCCACACTGAAGACAGAAGCATTTGACTTCCTCAACCTCCAAAGTTTGGATCCAATCTACCCCATGGACTCTTAGCTTTATTTCGTGTGGAATTTCTTTGATTGCTGCAATGTGGAGTCTAGCAAACAGATAGGAATTCCCATTCGCCACCTCTGCGTCTATGTCGATTAGGTTTTTGAGAGTTCGACCTATCTTTTCTAGTGTTGCTTCTGTCTAGTATTCCATGGGTAGATTATTCAGACAAACCCAAATCGATCTGTTATATGGGTTAGTCTCATATGGATTGAAATTCGAATGTCATTTCTGGATGAATAACGGATTTTCATTCATCCGCCAAATACCTCCATCCAAGATTTTTTGTCGTTCCTCTTCATTAGTAAAAACAACTGTAAAAAAGCCTCTAGGTAAAAATTTGGTTAGATGTGATGTTTTCAAGGCTGAATCGATCCATTTCAAGATGGTGTTTCGGTCCACCCTTGGGCCAATGAATATGCAGACGATCGCTAAGTCCTCAAGGGCATGTAGGCCATCCTCTACTTCATCCGTAACATCTATAACTTGCAGATCAATCTTGTTTTTGTAATGTCCCCATTTTTAGCAGGTCATTGAATTGATGGTGCCAAGTCATTATTGTGAACCTTGTGGTCTGGCGAGGTGTTTAGAGGGACATTGGTGTGAACTTACTATTTATAGTAAGTCAATGGATAGTTCCAATGAGCTCAGATGAGTTAGAGGAGTTGAATGATGCTCTCAGTTTTCATTTCTGGCTTCCGGTTTGGGCTCCACGAATCTTGGAGAGAGCGTCTATTTTTATTAAGTCAACCCCGTCAGATTCATTCGTCATCTTTCAACATCAAGATCACTCCTGTGTAGACAGAACTCGATTCTGATGCTTCTTCAGTTGTTTTCGCAAGACGGGTGGATTATTATTATTATTATTATTTATTTAAATTTCCTAAGGTTGCCATTATTGTGGGTATTATATGTTGGGCACCTTAGTGTTATAGCTCATTGGAACCGGGATGAAAAGTTTTAAATCTTGGGCACAAGAAACAGGGACCTTGTGCGTCATAATTTCATGATATTGATGAAAAGGTCATTTTTGGAGCCAAATGAGTTAATAAATTATATTACTCAATATGTGCCGAAGTATAAAAAGTGTTTAAGTGAAAAGTGTGGGAGAGAAGACACTTTTTAATTATAAAAGCAATGCTTTGTGAAAAGCAAATGATTCAAATATTATATAATTTTTCTTCTTGAGCCTTAGGCTAGGGTTTCTGAGTTCTACAATTTTGCAATTGTGCTGAGGTAAACAATTGCATGATCTCTCTACTGTTGAATTTGTGGCTAGGAGAGGAAATTTATATTGAGTTTAATTCATTGTTGTGTGGAGTTTGCTAAAGGACCGATTACACACTGAAAGTGTAATTATTTTCTAATATTGTTATCATTGAACTGAGTCCTGCCTGAAAGAGGACGTTTATTGCAAGAGTTGAGAGTTGTTTCGAATTACAAATTCATTCTAGAATGAATCGGTTAAGTCTAAGGAAGCTGCGTTTGAGAGGGGAGAAATCTGCCGTTTCTGGGCAGCGAATTTATTAACGTGGGAGTGCTATCTGCTAGCCAAGCGTGGAGTTCCCTGTTCATGCGTGCTGGAGCATCAAATTCAGGGATAAATGCGGGCTGTGTGACTAGTCGGGAATAATTCGTGAACCAGTAACTGCATTATAGTGGGGAACGTGGATGTTGGTTGGCTGTCATCACCACATCAAACGTCTATATTGGCAAATATCAGGTTCCATCTCATTATTGCATTTGTTGAATAATTAATAAATGTATTTTTCCAGAATCTATCAATAATAAATATGCTGGAAATGAGTATGGTTGTGGATTGAAAATTACAATCTGAAATTGATTATATAAATAAAGGGATACCTTCTTGCAAAGTTATTATTTGTGGTTGCAATAACCTATCAATTCTCAGAAGAGCAATTCAGGGTCATTACAGTGGTATCAGAGCCTTTTTCTTGCCAGCCTGTGGGAATTTGTAAAAAACTGAGTGAGTGATCAGCACTCTATTGAAATTGAATGGATAGGTACAGCGAAACTTATAGTAGTAGACATGTGAAACCGTATAGCTGTAGACAGAAGAAACCATCAGGTAATTTGTCTCAATTTAAAAGGCAAACTGATGCCTTGGTTAGACAGTTCGATCGTAGTCGGGATATTCAGAACAAACTTAGTGAATAGTTGTCAGATCCGGCTACCATTGACAAGGCGGCTAGATACATGGTTTCACTCTTGGGCAGATCTTCTTCTCGTAGGACACAGGATACGAGACAGGTTGACACAGTGAGGGAGGTCAGGAGAGACCTGCGGGATGACTTCACAACTGCATGTGGGCCTAGCACATTAGTTCCTGAGACCAGTGCTCCTCTAGTTGAGTTACCCCACACTTTTATTGTAGGGTCATTACCTATCTCAGTGGACGAGCACATGACAGTTACACCGGCTGACAGACGCATGGAGACTCAGCACTCAGTTGATGGTCCGGTGATACAGCAGGAGTTGACGCCTGCAGTTGATGTTCGTACTATACCGGATTGTATTATAGAGACAGCCAGTGACTCCAGTTCAGTTTGCCGGGAGGATAGTTCTATGGTCGATGTCGAGGGAGTTGCTGATAGCGGGAGTGTTGTAGTGTTGGAGGCTATGATGGTGGACTTTGGATCGCCAGAGGAGGATACCACTTTTGAGTACTGCCTTGAGGAGATGGAGTCAGATAGTACAGATCTGGATAGCGGCAGTCCCGAGATGGAGTTAGTGCAGGAAATGCCAGTATTCTCTTGTGATGAGGATTTGAGCATGGAGTCCGCATGTGGCGATACCAGTGTTGAGTTTGAGATAGTAGACACGGACTCATGCCAGCATGATTCAGATTCATTTGTTAGTAGGGAGTCAGATGAAGTTTAGTTCGGGTCACCAGAGGAGGTAGAGCCCTTGTTAGCATCTTGGTTTGCTACCAGTATTTCCTATGTGTCCCATGAGGATGACTCCATCAGTGGCGAGTCATGTCTGTATCAGACCCTGGGAGAGGACTCCGAGTTGCTGGAGATTGCAGATCGGTCCCAGGATCTGAATTATTCAGAGGTTACAGAGGACGAGGTAGCTGAGAGTGTTGAGGAGGTAGATTCTGTAGCAGCTTCCTCAGGTACAGAGGAGTTTAATGGAGATGTGTCAGTTGCTAGTACTCCGTTTGAGGATGTGAGTTCAGTTGTTAGTTCTCAGAACTCAGATGACAGCACACTGGGGAATAGTATTTCTGAGAGGAGTATGTTGGGTACCACTTCTATTCACAGTACAGACAATGTGCCAGGGGTGATGCATAGGAGGCCTATTATTCAGAGTCATCATGTGTCTAGTCAGTTGAGAGTCAGCAAGTATGATATTGTTACCGCATTCGAGCATTTTGATGCTGCTCGGCAGCTGCTAGCTGTTCATGGATGGGGTGCTCCTATGGATGATGAGCATGGTAGTTGTTACCTGTCCCTGACACAGATTCATGCCTTACAGGAGGCTGTCAGAATTTTGAGACAGGATTATTTTCGATTGGTAGCTGACCAAGATCACCTAGTAGAGTGGGGAAGTACAGCATATGAGGCACTCTTGGATAGAGAGGATGGGATGAGTGAGCTTACTTGGGAACTCACGACTTTTGAGGTTTTAGAGAGCACTCATTTGGCTCTCCAGGAGTCACAGGTTCAGTTAGCAGAGGTGACTGTGGAATTGGTGTAGCTTCAGTATACACCAGCACCAGATCCAATGCAGTAACATATTGTGGTGTCTGGTGATTTGGTGATGTCCACAGTTGAGGTTGTTGGATGTGATGGAGTTAGGGATACATCCACCCTTGATTCTAGTGTTGGAGGTACAAGTTCACTTCCATCGGATACATGTGCAGTTGAGTTAGGGACTTCAATAGAGGGTTGCAGTGTGCCTAACATTGGGGTGGATATTCCAGCTGGGATGGATACTCAGTTGGTAGCATTGCGTCAGGTGATATAGTACAAGACATTGTGGGTAGTGTAGTGCACCCGTCAGTGATCAGTGTTTCAGTTAATGACACTACTCCTTTGATTGCTCAGCAGGGGGACATGGTATCACCTGAGTTGGTTGTTAGTGATCGCATAGCTGGTGATGATAGGCAGTTGGCTACGTCACAGTTACACAATGACTAGTTATGGATCTGAGGGGAGCAGATGGATGCTACCACCTATAAATTCTACTGCACAGAGTCATTCCTGGATGACCTTCTTGAGAATTCAAAATTTCGTGAGGGATCTTACCGAGCTTCTGAGGGTATTCTCATCCGGGGTACTGGCGTGATTCGGCGTCTGGTGAGAGAGATTGTAGGTACCTTGACTACGATGCTCCCTCATAGAGATTTCGAGGTTGGGTTTGTTGAGAGGGTCACCCATGACCCTGTCCAACCAGTTGTGCAGAGTTCGAGATTGGAGCCATCTTTGGGTTCGCGACTGGTGGATGATGAGCCTCTGACAGAGATCGGAGCATTTTATCGCCGTTACACCGTGAGGAGTGCTCATTATTTTTCCTTTGACCCACATGTTGATGAGTTGATGGCACATAGACGTGGGTTGGCCCCCAGTCCTTATCATCCGTTATGGGAAGGGTTCTTGCCATCAGCAATTGATGGGAGTTTTGGCTACAAGTCAGTAGCAGGTGATTCGCAGAATTATGGTGACTGCAGCGATTATACGGTGGGTGGATATTCGGGTCCTGGTACAGCTTTGTTCAGGGGTATTCATCACTGTTGTGCAGATGGTCTACACACTCAGTACAGGTCAGTTGGGTGTGCAGGGGGAGTTCAGGGTGTATGTGATCTGAGTCACCCATACATC
>MU224737.1:9867557-9886862 GCA_018584345.1 Thuja plicata
GATGACGAATTATCTTAATTAACACTTTATCCAGAACGTTCAAATCATAGAGGATACTACTACGAATTGACAAGAAAATTCCGTAGGGTTGCCACAATTTTGTGATCTCAAAATTGAGGACAACAATTACCACAGCCATAGAGCACTTTGATGTTGCTTGTCAAATGTTAGTTACGTTTGGTTGGGGTACTCCTATGTCAGATGAGTGCAGTGATAGCGGTCTTTCCCTTACAAAGTTTCATACACTTCGAGAAGTCATTGGAATAATGAAACAAAACTATTTACAGTTATTGGCTGATAGAGACTATCTTCTCGAGTGGGATTGCACTAGCTATGATGCGCTGAGGGGGAAGGAAAGGGAGGTAGAAGAGCTCACCCATGAGCTGGGAGTGACTATGGATTCATTGGAGAGAGCACAGTTGGCCCTTCATGAGCCCCAATCACGGATTGCGGAGCTTTCTGTGAATTTGAGGTTGGCACAGTCTTCACCAGCTACAGACATAGTTCAGTTTCCTATAGAAGCAGTTGGTGATGTTCCTATGTCCACGGATCATGGTTATGAGAAGGTTGAGGATATGGCCACACTTATCACGGTTACAGGTGCAGTTGATGCAGTTGGGATTAGTGTATCTGTTGAGAGCAGTAAAGCACCACATGTTGCATCAGGTTCTCCTGTAGTTACATCCACTGCAGGTGTTGTTGGTGATGAGTCAGATGGCAGAGGTTATATTCAGAGCTATGACAGTTAGCGCTTGACCGAGGTGGGAGCTTTTTATCGTGACTGCATAGGGAGTACTCATCGCTACCTTTCTGATCCACACAGAGAGGATTTGATGATGCATCAGCGTGGATTAGCCCTGAGGTTGTACCATCCTTTGTGGGATGAGTATTTGCCATCTACAATAGATGGGATCAGTGGCTACAAGTTGGATTACTTGCAAAGTCAACACATTCATGGCAACCCAGTAGAGGATGGAGATGGTGGTCATGTTACAGACACCTTCAGATGTTCTTATCTCCACAATACAGATGGATGTGAGTACAATGTGTTTTGGGACCCAAGTGATGACAAGTTTGGCACTATGTATTGGATGGATCCTAGGGGATTGCTTCACCACTTAGGGCACGGTGAAGTTGAGTTCATAGTTGAGTAGTAGAAGTTTGAGGATGTTTTTATTGACAGGCTTCTATTCAGAGTTTGGGATCCTTCTAGTGCATCGAGATTTCGAACATAGTTCACTAAGGAGTTTTCAGGAGTTTACACAGTGAGGAATGCCTGCTCAAAACAATTTAATAAGTCATTAATGTGACTTATTTTGAGAAGCCTCTTGAATCGAACCTCTTGAAGGAATTATAAAAAAGGGCAAAGTGCAAATGGTTTTCATTATGAGTTGATGCATTTGTGTTTTTTTTAGAAGTCTTTGGTTTTTACCAAGGGTTTCAAAATTGTTAGAGAATTGGGAATTCTTCACAATTTTAGCACTCTGAGTTGGTGAAATATCCAATGATATTGTGCATTTGGGAGATAATTCATCCAGAAGTCAGTAATGAGCTTTAACTCATTGAATTTGGTTAATAGTTGATTAAGATTTGAGAAGATTAGAAACGAACTGCATTTGGTGGCCAGCAATTGGAAAAAACGTGGTTGAAAGAGTTGTATTGTGCTTCATTTATAAGAGTCGTACCCTTATCTTACCAACCATATTTCATTTTGTTCCCACATGAGGCTTTGGAAGGTGGCGTTTGGTTTCAAGAAGAAACCAATAACATTTGGGCGCTCCCTTCTCATCTATCTCTGAACGTATGATGATATTAATGCAATGTATGGAGACGTTTTGATGAATACTAGAAAAATTAGACATCTACGTTGACTACCAGGTTTTTTCTATTATTTGCTAAATTGTTTGTGTCAATATTTGCAAATATCCCTCATTGTAAATTTGTTTTGAATGGAATAAGGAAGCATAGTTTATGGTAGATTTGGAATCCAGATTTCAGTTTCATTTATTGGTTATCATTGTCAAAAAACATAAGTATAAATTTCAAGATAATACCAAAAGATATAACATTTGCAAAAAAACCAAAAAGAAGTCTTCCAGTTGCCAAGGTGATTTGAGTTGGAGCCAGCAGGGCTCCTACACAAAATGTAGTTGGATGGTAGAACCACCCTTCCAAGTTGTAACAACCTTCAACGAATTCCATCACTACAATAGGTTCTTCAGTATACTTCCTCCTCTTCCAGGCTTCCAACACTTAACTTTAACAATCTTCATCCTCCTCCACCAAGTTTGTTCTAGACTCCTCATGGAAATCTATCAACCATGAATTGACCTCCTCCAATTGCACTTTCCTATTCTCTTCTCTTGTGAGATTCAACCTACCATAATCCGGCCTCGACCAAAATGCATCTTTCCACTCTATGTCATCTACACCATCCTCAACACCTACATACAAATTTGGACTAACAAAATTATGTAAATTAAATATTTCCATCTTCTCCTTTGCATTCACTTGTTCCTCCACTTTCACCATCTCACCTACATACAACTCATCATAATCCTCATCAAAATGAAAAATACCACTCATTACCTCAATTTTGCATTTTTTTTCTGCTATTGTTGCATCTCCTTCCTCATCATCCTCTATTGAAACTTCTTTATCTTCTACATATTGTCCTGCATTCAAAACAATCTTAAAATCATCATGAGATTCATCTCCTCACATTCACATCTCCTCCACCTTATTAAATGCATCTAATATTTGCACTTCAAATAAACTTTCTTTCTCGTCTCCTCTCTCAATAGGAGATGATTTTCATCAATTGCCTTGTCAAATACAGGACCCTCAAAGGGCCATTATCTCAACTACTACATTTGTTTCTTCTTCTTTTGCGCACATAGACTCATCTATAAAAAAATTATTATTAGAAAAATAATGGGACTCAGCCTTACCCATATTCTTCTTTTCTTCTTTCCACTTCTATTGCTATCCTCCTCCTCAAATCCTTAAACATCCTCTTCACATATTATACAAGAATTGGAATTCCTAAAGATTTTTCCAAGACCAACCTCATGCTCCTCTTTTCCATATTCAATCTCACATACAACTCACACAATTTGCAGCTTATCAATTTTCCCTTGGAGACTACACTCTCTACAGTTATAGGTCTCCTCCACCTACAACAAACTCACACACACAACAACCACAACTATCCTCTACCCAACAAATATTTTGGAAGGCGTGCCACTCAAAACCCTCTCTACCCACCTTCACACAGTGGAGGAAGTCCATACACCTAGCCAACTTTATCTTTGATGGAGGACAGCGCATATGCTCTCATACAAAAATCATTCTCTCAAGCTCTCTACAGTTATTGAGCTCTCTCAAACCTGCAACAAAATGTTAGAGCTTTTCTCAATCTTAACTTACCACAATCTCCTCTACACATCTCCTAGCAAATGTTCCCGCTCTACTACCTATTCATGCAATCAAAATCAGGCAGCATAATTAAAGGCAGCTGATTTTCTAGCTCTACCCATACAAAGACCTCTTATCTAGAATAAAAAGATAATAACAGACTAAAGACAACGCTTAATGGCTTACAGAATTGATAATAATTACATATATGAATGGTTAAAACAAACTAAAAGCAAGAATATTTTGAAGCCCGGCTCAACACCACACAATTCTGCAATAATTTATATTACTGTTCCATAACTACAATTTAAAACTGTTCTAGTAAGTGACAGTCACAACTTCTAATAGCAGGAACTACATCTCCCAAAAAACTTCATAGCGACTTTATTATAATGCCTCACATCTCACATGATAGACCACCACAATATTACCTTTGTCAATCTAGACTCCAACAAACAAACAGAAAATGACGTCTGCTAATACTCATGACCACTTAAAATTAAACTAGATCTCTAAAAAGATGTATGAAAATTCTTCAAATTCTTTGACTCGGTTACTTCCTTATTCCCCATTGATGATCAAACCTTTTGTTTGTAATTCATAAATAAGAGGCATAGGAACTAAGTTTAGAAAATCTGCCAAAAGGAGGCCACCACAGATATGAGTTAGGTGTAGATGCTAAATATAATGTAAATAAGCCGTAGCAAGTAAAGATTTGACACTAAAGGTTGCCATTAATTATTTCAAGCTATCTTTACTCCATAATATATAAAGTTGTCAAACAATCAATTATCCACCAGCACTAGAATAGGGAATGTAACCCCCACCAATAAATCCATGAGCATTGTTAACAAGTGAAACCGCCCAACATCAACATACGTAACCGCACAGCTAAAAGGATCCATTCAACAAGTGCAGGCCTTGAAATTGAAACCAGCCTTGAAGTTGAAATGAGCTTTGATGCTCCAACATTAGACTCTGCCCCTAAAAGCTGATGTGAGAAAAAATCGTCATTTGCAGGTCTAAAATCTCAATTGGATTTACCTCAACTATGGAATGATAAACCTCAACTGATATAAATATGAGCCAGCAATAGCCATACGGCTGGAAATGTCTATGACAGCAAAATGTGCCTCCAAAACTCTTCCACAACACTACTCACCAATTCTGATATGCAATTTGAAGCTCTCAAACAATAAATAAGAAACCCTTGTTGTATGATTTATTACTTGAATGCAAGCACCAACCGAATCCCCAGACTCTATCTTTCAACAGCATAGAGATTGTTTCTCATGAGGGATTTCATCCTCACAAACCCTTGAAATGAACTCTCCAAAGAGCTCACAATGTCTCCAAATTCTCCAGCCCAAAAAAATCCCAAATGAACTTCACAAGTATACTTTTATAACATTCTCAAGAGGTTCCACTCTCTTCACCAATCCATGTGGAATAAAACATTTCTTCGTAAATAAGCCTCACATAAGGAAATAAAAAGGGCCCCCTTTTAAAACAACGTTGTGTAACTAGGGCAAGGGGTACGATTCGATTAAGTTGTAAAGTGACAATATAATAGACTTAAGTAACTAAAAATCAAGATATATTTCTTTTAACACAATTAAACTTCACCCAACATCCAAGAATGACATATTTCACTACTGGGGAAATAGAGGCCGGCCCAACTACTAAAAAATAGACACCTACTAAAAATAGTAACTGCTAGAAATAGTGTGTCCAAACACCAAATTGGCCCAATCTGAGATACACTGAAACTTACTATAAATAGTAAGTTCTAAAAATGGCCACTGCTAAAAATAGAAAGTCTCGAACAAGTTGTCCAAAATCACTACAAAAGGTGTTGTTCATCTCCATTAATCCATCCAAACTCACTGGTGCATCAACCCACCCCCCCCCCCCCCCCCCAAAAGCCAACACCAAGTGCACTACAAGAGAACCGTGAAAATGGGGACATTACAATCTTATGTTGAGAGAGAGACAACTTTTTATTGCACATCTCTTGACCTTTCATTAAACTTAA
Source organism: Thuja plicata (assembly GCA_018584345.1). Lineage (NCBI taxonomy): Eukaryota > Viridiplantae > Streptophyta > Pinopsida > Cupressales > Cupressaceae > Thuja > Thuja plicata. The sequence continues at coordinate 9,873,010 of MU224737.1, forward strand.
TTAACTTGTAATTATACTATATTATTTACTTATTTTTATATTTCAATTTTATTATTATTATTTATTATTAAACCCTATTTTAGAAAGGGAACATTACACTCATTCGGGGGAGGTGGCTCATTATTTTTTGTAAAGGAAGTGAATTTTTCAGTTGGAGATTTCTTGGAAGTGTTTTCCAACCACTTCTAAGTTGATTTCACGCAACATAATGCTAAACACATGTGCTTATACTTGGGAATTCCTTAGGTACTATTGTTGTCCCTTGTGTAGAACACTCAAATCAGATTGTACTTCAATGATTTCAGCTTTAAATAGTAGCGATTATTGTACACTTCAGACCTTCCAAATTTAGAGAGTTCATCTTATGAAGGTTGTGAAGTAAACTATGATAGGTTACTCTTGGAGGACATTCTAAACAACAAACCTACATGTGCTACGGTTCATTTTTCAGAGACCTCCAAAGTTGGAACAATGAGATTTTTCACAAGTCTTCATGAATATATAAGATTAGCACTAAGGATCCATGTGGTGTTATGTTGGATTCTCGCAAAGGATTGTTTTCCTTTTAGCAAGAATATTGGAGGAGTTTGCATTTGCAATTATGACTCTGTGACATCTTTAGGAGGTGACATGTCCCCTCTTTAGGCCGAACCTATTTTATTTTGCAACTAACTCTTATGGTCCCCCAGGAGTTACCTGTCACCAAAGGGGACCCAAGCAAGGGGGGTGCACTAGTGGGCCATCTTGCTTAAGTAGGATCTATTTTTATGTTTTTGAATTTGGTCTCCCCCTTTTGGGGCTGCCTCATTTGAGATTTAGAACCTAGCTTTGCATATTTAAGTAAGTATTTGGTTGTTTATCATCATGATTCACAGCATATCAATTCTTGTGTCTACAATTCCGATTGAGGAATTAAGCGTTGGAGAGCAGTTTTGCAGGTGAGAAATCCTCCCTAGTCTATTGGTTTCTCTAATAAGGTGAATTCACTTCATGACCTTATTGGACTAACTGGAGAATTGTGTTTGTGAATCATTACCAGTGATATCTTGAAGAGCATCATCATAGAGACCATCTACCAGCGAATAGCAAGGATCAATATCTGTATTGCAGTTGATTGTTCCAATTTCATCCAATCGGTTTACCAGCAACCTTCAAATCCAAACAAACATCTCATTCACGTCGCTAGACACCCTATGTATTAGCAAACTCCCACATTCATCAATTTATACTTGTGATCTCATTGGCAAGATTCAATGATAGTCATATTGGAGAATATCATAGATTGTTGTGATCCCATCATTCCTCTGTTGGCATTGCATCATATCAGAATTGCAATCCCCACACGACAACCTCTTGACCTTCATCACAAGTATAGATTGAAATACTTATTGGTATCAATCGGCTGCTATAAAAGTTTCATAGCTATTGTGATCAGAAGAGACTATCATTGGCGGATTTCTACTTGTGACGTCCTCTAGACACTTCAGCAACCCGTATATTTATGAACATCATTGCGACATCTGGTTGATTGTTGCGATATCTACCTTTTCGATTTACATGCACAGGAATACAATCACACACTTTTGATACTTGCGATATCCAGTTACATCTAAGGCTCACGACACTAACAATATATTCATTGCAGGCTTAAGATATCATCATTGAGTTGGATTGTCCACATACGGTTACATTCTTCACCATCTAATAGCTCAGCGCTATTGTAGATCGCGGGACAGTGGATTGCACATTCTGAGATTGTATACTACAGAGGGCATGAGCATAATTTTGCCCTCCAGATTTGTATATCTCAGTATTGCATATTGTTGTATCCACACCTCTTAACATGGATACACATCATTGGGAGACACATCATTGTTTGATATCATTTCTAAATGTGATTTTCTCTAATAATAATGATGGATCTATTATTTGCTCTTAAATTTCAGTGTTATCTTTGCATTTATTTTGTGTTTCAGTACTTGGGACATTTCAGGAGGTATACTAAGAATCGGAGTTGTGGGAAAAATCTCAATGTTAGTATTGTTGTCCACTTTCCGATCAGCGCATGCATGACTTTAGTTATTGGGTAGCAGATGAGTTGGATGACTTCTCTAGACCAGCAGCTGAGTACTTTATGCCTATGGTTTTGGCTGGTTGGTAGAAGTGATATGATCATAGGAGATGACTCTTCGGTTACTACCATATTCAAAAATCCTGTATTTTCAATAGGGTTTCAGATTGATTACCGCTGCCCTTACATTTTCATGTTGGTTATGGAGACATCTTTTCATGAGCAGATGGTTTTTGAGCCTTGGCAAGCTACATGGTAGTTGATTGTAAGTGTTCTTCAGGACACAGTTTATTTACTTGTTTCTTCCACTCTGATAAATGGCAGTCACTAGAGATACTACATGGAGATGGTATGCATTCTTTCAGATGATGTCTCAATGATTGCAGTAGTTTGGGTGTGTTGATGTGTTTAGAACCCTTCCTTTGACACTTAGAGGTTAAGTGTTAATGTTATGATTTCGGTTGGTAACCACTAGGCATTCCCTGGTTGGTAGATTGCAAAGTTGTGGTCGTGATTGATTTGCTTCATTTTTGGGATGTCATGAGGAAATATCTTGAATTTGGTTCTTTATGGAAAAGCAGATTCTTTTCTTTCTTGCCCAAAATCCTGATTGGCAGTAAGTTTGTTGTGGTTTTCACTGAGATGCCTTGACAGGATATATTACATACTATTGATTTAGCCCTCTCAAGTATTTCAATATGGGTTTTGGTGATGCTTACTTTTTGGAGTCCCAAGAGAGGAGACTGTGGTTTGTGCACAATGGGTTGATGGTTTTGATCAAGGTAGTGCAGCGTCAGCATGGTGGTTTTTTTTTAGATTGATTTGGGACCATAAGACCACATGCTTTTGCAATTCAGCAGTTGTAGTTGAGAGAGACAGTGTTGTCTCACTGGAATTTACCCCTATGGTGCATTGGGGTGGTTCTTTCGAAGACCAATCCTCTAGGGAGTTTATTGAGCTTACGCAATATTTGATTGCTCTTTTTACCAGTGGTTATCAAGACGTCTCTTGTGTTGGCATCCTGTGAGACATTGTTTTGCGAAGATGGTGCTACAAATCTTTGAGGTTTACTTGGGAATCTAGGATCATTTTTGGTTTTAGTCTAGATCAATCCAATGATTGAGTTGTATTGGCATTGCTTGAGGATATAATGACCACCCTCGACCTGGTGATTACAAATTCTGATTTTTTTTCTTTTCTCTAAATTTTTTAAGGTTCTGTAATATTCTAATTTTTTGTGTTATGGTGTTTTTTTCTGATTTTTTGGTCTTTTCTCAATATTTGCAATGAATTGAAGAACAAATAAAAGATAAAAAGATGGAAATGAAAGTACAAGGTACAACAAAGGACAATATTTTTTTATTTTTATTTGCATCAAATATTCAACAACATACTCGTACAACCCAGGTACTTAACTAATAAAGAATTCTGGGCAGTTGTTAGTCACATCTAACCGGTATTTTCACCATGCCCACCTCAATTAGTTTTGATCTTCTTTGTCAGTCTGAAATTAGCATCTGATCACCACATTGGTTGGACTGAAACCCTACGCCTAACTAGGGTTGGGATGCAATGACACAAGGGAAGGTATGACAGGCTGGCTTTGCTGATAATTACTAACGTACGATGTTTAAGCAACCCAGATCTGCAACTTACTAATTCAAATATGCTCCCCCACACTTGTTGATCTCAGGTTTCTTCACTGCCAAGCTATAAAATAGTCTTTCCTGGAACCCTGTTGATGATAACCTGTGAGAGTACCCTTGGGTGATAGTTTCACACCTGTAGACACCTGATCTTCTGAGAATTTTCATTCCCAAAAGGCTGAATTCTGCTGCTGAAAACCCTTGTCTTCACAAAAAACCAATCTCTCCATTTTTCCAATGCATAGAATAGAGAATGAAGTCCCCAAAAAATACATTATTTCCCTCCAAAAGGATCGACCCTTTTAGGGTTGCATACTTTCATTTTATAGTTTGTTTTTTTAACTTATTTCCTTCAAGAAATTTGATCCACCTTAGGTCTCTTTTTTATTTTATTAAGTTGTTTTTTTAAAAACAACTTATTGAGCCTCCCTAGGCGTCATTCACATAGTGGCCCCCTTATTTGTTACTTTATTAAAATAATATAAAGCGACTTTATTAAATTAAATACTTTATTTTTTTAATTAGAATATTAAAGCCATTACTTTAATATCCCATTTTATTCATAAAAACCATCACCTAAACTCCAAACTGAAAACTGAATGTTGCTACCGGTCCAAGGGTGATGTCTAAATATAGCAGGGCCACTATCAATCGCCTTTTAGTAGGGCCACTATCAGTCCCCTCCTAAAATTTAAGAAACTATCTCAGAGCATCCAGAATGTCTCTGAATGCATCACTGGTCATCTCCCAGTCTCCTCTTAAAGATAAGATCCTCCTAAAAATAGGGATCCTCCTAAAAAATAGGAGACTGCCTCAAAATGTTTGGAATGGCTCGTAAAGCCCCCTTCTAGGCTCCACAAACCCTAGTTGGGTCCCCTAACCACTTTGCTAACCTACGGGAACCCCCTGATTGTAGGCCAACCTCTGTTGAAGACTAAACTGCCTAAGGAGGGGAACGTTATAGAGGACAAGCAATTTTGGGAAGGCGGATTGTAATGTCCCCTTCCTAAGCTAGTTTAGCATGGTGGACTCATTAGCCTATTCAGTCCATTCCCGTGGGCTAATGATTACGGTTAATGGAATCTTGGAAGCGGTATCAAACAATTGAATGAGTATAACTCTTTTTTCTAGAACCTTTTCAAGTTAATTCTCTCACACTTAGTAAGTTATGGGCACTGATAGAGTCAATTGACATGCTTGCTATTTTTAGTATTGCCAGTGGGTCCAATTTTCAGGATCATCTCCACAATGATATAATCCAAGGACTTTAAATTAAATAACGATAAGTTATAAGTTAATAAAGTTAAATTAAATATTTAACTTTGTAGTTATTTTAGTTTATTTATTTAAAGGGACTATAGAGACCAAATATTAAATTAAAGGTGGGTTATTTTAATGGATGGGCCTTTATTATTTAATGCTACATTGGGAGACTAAAAAGTGAAGTGATTCTTATTAAATAAAAACAAAAAAGTATTCCTGAAAAAATAGCAAAAGAGCAAAAAGGTGTTTATTATTTCTAATATTTCTCACTTAAAAAATCCTGTGGTTCTGGAGGTGGACTTCAATCAACTCAAGGTTTGTGAGGACAAAATCCCTTACAAGCAACATTCTCTATGTTGTTGAGAGACACAATCTAGTGAATAATCTTGGTGATTTCGTCTTAGAGGTTATTGTTGGCCATACTTGTGGAGCTTATTTCAGTTTTGACAGAGGTTTATTGCATATCAATTTGTTAGAGGTTGATTGAAGAAGAATAAGAGGAATTGTTCATTCATTTCTTTTGCTGCCCATACATTGCTAACATGGGACGTGAGCTTTCTAGAGCTGGTAAGACAAGATTTTAGTGTCTTCTTCAGTGATTTGGGGGCACCTAGAGTGGGAAACTCATTGTTATAATCTTCTTTATCATTGTTGGAGCTTTTTGGAGTTTGACGTCCATCTTTGGAGTGATAATTTGCAAATTTCATGGACAACTCAAGCTATTTCAATGCTGCATTTTCTGGGTATGTTTGAATTAGATATGTAATGCTATTTAATGATCTGGGTTGCGATTACTTTTGGCAAAAAGTGTATTTTCAGATTAGAAATAAAACCTAGAATTATCAGCTTCATATATTTATGAGTTTTGTTAGTTTTTTGAGTTGTTAAATTGTTGCAAGTTACTTATTTAATGATCTGGGTTGCCCTTACTTTTGGCAAAAAGTGTATTTTCAGATCAGAAATAAAACCTAGAATTATCAGCTTCATATATTTATGAGTTTTGTCAGTTTTTTGAGTTGTTAAATTGTTGCAAGTTACTTTATTATCTGCACTTTGTTTATCATCTCAAAACCATTGCAACTATATTTACTTGGCTTCCTTGGGTCCCTATCATCACAACTGTTGCAACTACCATTAGCCAGAAGCCAAGTAAATATAGGGAGCATATCTCCCCTGCAAAAGTTCTAGTTAGGAGACAGTTTTCATCAAACAGCCTGGGATGAGCTTCTCAAACAGCATGTGCAGAATGCAGCGCAATGAAGAATCCGTGAAAGAGATACAAAGCAAGTGCCCTCACCTCAAAGGGGACCCTTCACAGCTAGATCCGATTCAATTGAGGACATTGATAGATGAGTTACTTCAAGATCCTACTTTACAAAAGGATAAACTTAAACAAGAAGTACAAACAGAATTCCAGAAAAAAAAGATGGATGAGGAAAGGAAAAGATGCACTACAACTCGCTCTACCCTGGAGACTCATATTAATACGATGAAGAATTCAGAGGTAGAAATTAATCAGTTGCATTACTACTATTTGCAGTGTTCAACCATTATGGCCCCAATCAAAGCTTAGATGGGCAATCTAGAACTCCGAATCATCCAAAAATCTCAGAATTATGATGCAATGAAATACATGGATGGACTGGACAGAGAAACAATTGAAGACCTCCATGATCAATACCTATAGGTCCAGAAGAAAAGAGACATCCTGAAAAAGGTTCCACCACCTAAAAGAGTTTAACAGCCCGAGATTAGCTCCTATCACCAGTATATTACAGGAGGCTCAAAAAATTTCCTAAAGCATTAAAAAACAAACTACACTTTTTGAAGCTAAAAAAGCAGATAGTCCAACTACAAATTCATATCAATCAATTCCAGTCAGTGAAGAAGCAATGAGATGATAACATCAATCTTTTAAGGACATCCATAAGGGCATCCTTCTGCCGAACCAATTTGACTTGAGGACAAGTCAAAGTTTTGAGGGGATGATGTTGGCATGGAAACAGGGCGTAGAGACAGATTTGGAAAAACTGCCGCATCTCGCTACAGGAAATCTCTGGAATACAAGATTTGGAATGTAGAATGTAACTTAGGGATACCTGGCCACATCCTATATTGCAAATATAAGTATATAGTGAGATCCATTCATGAGTAATATGGTGAATAGAACAGTGAATGGGATAAGGTAAATATATGAGAGTAAAAGGAGATATAAGGAATGTAATATATGATTGGATATAATCATAATGAATGCAAAATACTTTTGAGTTCTGGTCTATTATGTTGTGTATGGTATTATTATTCTGATTTACACCTAATCTTAGGTCTGGATATAATTCCTTATTTGCCTCAATAGGACTGATTCCAGGGTAAGAAGACTACACACTAGAAATCCTTAGGGTATAGAACTCAGGTCTGCGTCCCTCAGATTTCTTGCTAATAGATGGGTACAAGAGATTACCATAAAGGTCACAAACTTCCATGATGTTATGGACGGCACTTTTCAAGGTATGTTGGAGATTATTCTTGGTTGGGTATCCATGCTTGGGATCCTCAACAAGGATTGATGGAGCTTATAGGGAATGGTAAGAATGATCTTTGGAGGAATAAAATGAAAATTTCAGAATTAATAATGTTGTTCCTTTCCTTACCAGCCATTCTGTGATTCCATTTGCTCATCTTCAAATGGATTGGAGAGAGAATTCAAGTAGGGATTGGAGCATTGAATGAATGGTCACTCTTGGGAATATTCTTTGGCAAAGAATGGATCAAATTTTCAGTCTTGAGCTTGCTATTTGGTTGCAGGTCAGTCACCTCTCATTAAGGTTTGCCTTTATTCAAGGGAGTGGCACTTTTTTCTTTGTCGAGGAAGTAAAGGTTTTTATTTGGAAATTGTTTCGAAGTGTTTCTCAGCCACTTTCAAGTTGACATTGTGCAACACAATGTTCATCTTACATGCTTATACTTGGGAATTCCATTGGTACTGCTGTTATCCCTACTGTAGAGCACTAAAACTAGATTGTACTTCCCTGATTTCAGTTTTGAACAGCAGTAATTGTTTGTTTCTTCAGACCTTCCAAACTCAGAGAGTTTATCTTATGAAGGTTCGTGATGCATTGGTAGTTTACTCTCAGTGTCGGTTTAGGACAGTGAACTTCCACATGCTTTAATTCTTCATTCAAAGACTCTTGAAGTTGGAATAGTGAGAGATTTTCCAAACACAGTTCAGTTATTTTTGCTTCTACTTTGGTGAGTGATGATCACTACAGATATTACATGGTGTTGGTATGCAGATCTTCAGGTGATGCTTTGTTGATTACAGTGGGTTGGGTGTTTTGCAGTGTTCGGAATCGTCCCTTTGACACTTTGAGATTGAGTGTTGATGATATGGTACAGTTTATGACCCCAAAGGCATTCTCAAGATAACTGATTTCAGAGTTGGTTTGCTAACATCTTTTGTGCTTGCCACTTCTCAGTGATTGATCAGCTTCATTTTAAGGACATCATATGGGGATATGCTGAGGCTTATGTTTTATGGTTGAGCAAATTATTTTTCCATTTGCTCAAGATCGTGTCTCACAATGGGATTGCAGATATGGACTTCACTGGGATGCCTTGGCAAGAAATGTTACATGGAATAGACTTCAGCACTTTTAGGTATTTCAATATGGGTTTTGATGTTGATTACATTTTGGGGTCCAAGAGAGGAGGTGCAATTTTGGCACGATGGTTTAATAGTTATGATCAGAGTGGCGCGACGCCAACGTGGTGGTTCTTTCTTGAGGTTGACTTGAGACCCTAGAATTACATTGGTCTGTAGTCCAATTCAGTTTGGTATTTCTAGTACATTGATGGCATTTCTTGAGCACAAACAATCTTTAGGAAGGGAGGACTATAGTATCTCCCTTTTCAGGTTCTCTTGCAGTGCAATTGACGCTGACCTTCTAGGTGTGTGTCAGCTTGATTAGAGGGGTTGTTTGGTGTTACCTGTGAACTCAAATGGTCTAGAGGAGTTATATGACACTTTCATATGTTATTTCCGACTTCTAGGGTGGTCTCCAAGATTCTTGGAGGGAGCATCTATTTTTAGTAAGTCACCCGGTTGGTTTTGATTATCTTCTTTCGTCATGCACAGTAAGTTTTCAATTTCCATGCATTTCAACCATTGTCACTAATTGGATGTAATATTGAGCAATATTTAATTATATTTTACTAAAGTTGTCATTTTAATTAAATTAATGTATCATGCACCTCACTATTATAGCTCGTTGGAAAGAAAATGGAAAGTTTTAAATGATGCGACACTAAAAAGTGACTTTAAGTGCCATAAATGTTTTTAAAAATAAAATAAATCACTTTTCAGAGTTAAAAGGCTTATTAAATTGACAAAGTGAATTTATAAAGGTGTTTTCCAGAAAAATTTGAAAAGACTTATAAAAGGGGAGTTAAGACCTCATTTGGTAACATACAGATTATGCAGATTATTCATTTTCTTTGATTGGGAAGACCCTTGTGGTATGGGAGATCAAACATGGTTCATCTCAATCTCTGGAGGACAAAAACCCTATTAGGAAGATCAATTCCGATCGTGGAAGATCTACCCTAGCTGGTGATTTGGTAGAGTCACTCAGATTTCATGGTTGGATTCAATGGTCGAGCTGTGGAAGACTTGTGGAGTCTTCATTGAAGACAAATTTCTTCACTGTTTTGAGATTTTGCAAGTTGCTTGTGATTGGGCACCTGGAGGTTAATGTTTTATAGATGCTTTGATGGTAAGAAGAATGAAGGAGGATTTTAATAAATATTTATGAAGGATATTGTTAGGTGATCAGGAAGAGTGTTTGTTATAGATTTTGGAGGGTTCCTTTATCAGCTGGGCACAAGAGTTTATGTGCCCTAGGCATGGGTTCAACTGATTTCTTAAAGTTTGACATCATTTTAAATTTTCTGCTAATTTATTTATTTTCCTCGGGCATATCTTTCAGTGAGAACCAACATAGGAAGAAAGGATAACTCACTGGTGATTGTTAGGTTCCTTGTGGGAAGTGTGAGAAGATTTATACTAGCCACCATTTCTAATATAAGCCATCCAATATATCTGCTGAGAGTTTGAACTGATGGAGGGGACGTGTGCTGATTTGCAGGCCAGTCGCGGCAATAGGACTATTTCATGTATTTTCTAAAGGATTTTCCAGCTGCAATACCGTATCCCTCAGCTGCCAGGAGTAGCGAATACACTTGCTGGTATTTTGGAGGACTCCAGTCTTTCCAGTAGCTGATCAACCAGATATATGATCAGAAAATCCATATCTGCATCTTTGTTGAAAACTATACATAGTACCTGAAAGTGTTTGGTATAGCAAATGGATTTCCAGAGTTGACCTGGACGTGGGAGTGTATATTCTAGTTACATGGATTGCCTATGTACTGAATAGAGAGCTGTTGTTAAACTCTATTTCAGCTATTAGGTTGTGACTTCATTTGTATCAGATTTAAGGAGCAAACATTTCAACTATACTCACTGGTAATTGCTGAAGGTAAATCTTTCTATTTGCTCAAGCTTAAAATTGCTGGTTGAGGTCAGAAACTTAGTCCTTTAATCTGATTTTTATTAGTGATTATCTAAGGAGTATTTGATTTACCTCTAGCATTAATTTCTGCTCTGTTATTCAAGTTGTATTTCATATGGAAAAAGAAAGCATTTAACATTGTAACTTGTATAAACTTAACCTGCAACAATCACTCCATACATGCAAGCAAACTGTTTGACAAAATTACTCATAGGTAAAAGTTGAAAAACTGGGCAAGAATCAGGGGTGTACATTACAATATCACTCCTGACTTGTCCAGCTCGAATCTAGCCAGTGTTGGTGAATTTGCTCCAAGGTTCAAGGGGAAAGTGGTGAATTGGTTGGCTACGTGGCACACAATTCTATTCTTGCTACTGGGAGGTAATGGATGCCTACATACTACCTCACTAGTTGCAATGAATGAGCTTTTAGCTGCACTTTCCATTGAAGCTTGGTTACTGAATCTCTGCTACACTTGCACTTGCACTCCAACAACCTCCATAAATAAAATATAAAAATCACTTTCGGCAATATGTTTTTTACTTTGTTTAACAGGGTAAAAACTTTAATATAACAGATATATCTACAGAATGCCCTTGCATTGACATAAAACGGATTGAGTTCTTATATCAATCTTTTAATGTCCTTAGGCAACCAGCTTTAACGTTCAAAGATTGGAGTGCTCGTGTTTTCATTATAGCAACTGGCTATCAATCATAGTATTTACGAGAAACCTGACTAAGAAACAATATATTAACTAAAAAACTACAAAAAGATTTACGAGAAACGCGAAAGAAATCCTCTGCATTATAACCCTGGAAGGTTTACAATACAAATAAAATGTAGAAATCAGATGAAGTCAATACACTATATACTTACTACCAGAAATTGCAAACAAACGCCCATGTAAATTACAAATTGGATATTTAAGATGTTGCTCCCTCTCTGAATACCCAATTTGTAAATTGCATATGCAGCATATTTGTTCGAAGCGTGGCTTGTTCTCTTCAACCGAAAGGTGACTGGTAAGGTTTAGGAGCAACAAACTTATTTGCAAATATATCTTTAAATAAAATTTACAATTTGGTTATACATTAATCAAATCGGCCACTTTAATAATGATTCAAGCACAATGGACTCTGCCACTAGTAAATATTGATAAAGTCTCGGTAAACTCCAAAAAAAAAATGGAAGATTTTTAAAAAAGCAAAGCAACTATACTCTAATTGCAGATAAAATTTTACAAAAATTAATTAATGCAATTCACTACGCTTGCTCCTTTCTCTTGAGCTCCGTGAATTGGGTTCGTACCAGATGATAAGAAACCCAAAGCTCTAACTTGCAGAGGGCGGCTGGCCATGTGGCACAACAACCTTGCATTCCTTGGCCATCTCAAAGTTGAAGATAATAACAAGGCAGTCGCTGATCTACAGCTGTGCTTGTAGGCACTCCGTGCATAAATGTGATGAGAGGAAACAATCTGCATATTTTTGTAGTTGAACCCAGCTCGGCTTACGTCCATTCAAAAATGTTGTTTCAGATACCGTTGCGTTATCTCTATTATTTTCAGTAACTGGCATAAGATTAACTCCTCTGAATTTTTTTTTCATACAAGGGACTTCTTACATGAAATGTTGTCGTGGCTTGGTCAAATCAGCCAAGCTTGGAGGGTTGGCAAATCATATGATAGGAGAGATAGGCCCATCAAGGTAGTCATGCCCAACATTTGTGACAAACAGAATTTACTGAGCAAAAAATAGCTCTTGAGGGGTTCTCACTTCTTTTTAGAGGAGGATCTAATTATGAGGCAGCAAGAAGAAAGAAGGATGGAGATGAAAAAAATCAGAACAGCTAAAAATGAAGGCAAAAGGGCTTGGATGTTCAAGGGAAAAGCAATTATTGCTCATTTTGGCCACCGCCCCAATGTAGAGCAGCAAGTGGGCAGTAAAGACGTGACAACAAACACTTCAACAGGCAGTAATACGACAAGATCAGCATTCACCCATAAGGATAGTAACTCAACTCTGAGTTTTCCACTTCAAAACAAATAGCTATCAAATTCAGCCCAGGCTTCCTTAAGTTTAGTTTGTTGGAATTGTAGAGGGTATCTGTGGAGGTGTGGGTCTGGGTTAGGACCTATTGCGGAAGGCAAAGACATTATTTGTCTCACTGAGACACATGAGCATGAAGGATGTAACACTCCATTGTTTGAAGGCTATTGGAAGCTAGTAGTGTGGAATGAGGCAGCGGGAAATGGTAAAGGTCATGGAGGCATAATGGTTCTAGTAAAAGAAAGGGAAGGACGTGTCATTCAGTTGGAAAAGGCAGATTCTAATAAACAATTCGTTTGGCTTAAAATCGTGAAAAACAACAGTCTTCTCAGGATTGCAGCTTGTTACTTTTCTCCACAGGTATCTAAAACTTATAAAAAGTGTGACCTAGATCACAATGACCCTTATGCTGCCTTAAAGAAAGATGTTGTTTTTTCACAGTGTGGGGATGTTCTACTTGTCGGAGATTTCAATGCTAGAACAACAAATTGTCAAGTCAGTATCTTCAGCTATCAAGAAAATGGTAACCCTATTTGGCTCACAGAAAAGAGAAAACATCAGTGGAAAAGAGTTTCCGAAGATGCTAGAGGCTACAATCATTTTGGGAAAGAATTGGTCACTCTATGTGGCACTTTTGATCTAATAATTTGCAATGGTCTGGCTAGATGGTCTAAGTCAGACAATTTCACCTGCAACACATATAATGGAGCAAGCGTGGTGGATTATGCTATTTGTTCACAAAATTTGTATGAGAGAATTGAGGAAGTGGCCATTGGAGAACACATATGGGATCTCAAATCAGATCATAGACCACTGTACGTAAAGTTGTGTTGGGCAAAGGATGGGCAACTTGGGGCAAAGAACCAGTGCCCTCAACAACCCCCTTCTCAGAGCAGAATCTTGTTGACTTCAGAAAACGGTAACATTTTCAGGGCTACTCTTGAGAGACTGTGTAGGGGGATACATATGCACAGGCATGTTGTTAATAGCCATGCATTATCAAGTCTGATTCATGAGGCTCTCTCAAAATGCAAGAGAACTAAAAATAGAAAATCTGAAACTAATTGTTTCCCAGTTAATGTGTGGTTTGATAAGGAATGCAAGTTGGCCAGGAGAAATCTAAGAGAGTCAAATAAAACAAACCTTGACATCAAGGCTTATAAACAAATCCTAAAGAAGAAGAAAACTGATTTTATGTTCACAAGGAGAGAGGAGTTAATTTCCATGAGTAGAAATAACCCCAAACTTTTTT
>MU224737.1:9901107-9937775 GCA_018584345.1 Thuja plicata
GAATCAAGCTGTAGTTGTTTCGTGAAATTATTAGCTGGGTATAATGATGTGTTTGAGCATTTTTTTTTAAATCCAATAAAAATGTTGATATTGTAGTGCAAAAATAGAATATAGTAATTTGTTTGAAGACCACGACTTATCAACATAGCTAGGAATGCTAAGTTACTGAAGATTTATTAGTTATGAGTTTCTTGTGAGATTAAATCTTTCTTAAAGGAAATGTAGGTGTTTGCTACATCATCAGATTTTAGAATGATTCATTGACTTTTTATGGGTAAAGATGGCTAACAAAAACATCTTGTTATTAGGTTCTTGGATGAATCACATAAATACCTAATTAAGAAAAATGAGAGGAGGTAGAGTTGATTAGCTCTTTTTTTCCATTAAGGGTTCGTAATTACCAAGCAGTGAAAATGTGTCATGCATATTAATAGATGGGAAAATGCTTACCTATGCCTTGTTTACTTATTGTATTCGGATGCATTATATTACCTTATTGATATCCTTGTGAATGGATTACTTAATGGCATTGTGACCAAATGGGATTGTAAGATGTATTTCAATATTAGCTAGGATGCAAGGTGGTGCATTTAGTTTATTGTAAGATGCTACAAAAATTCATCCACACTCACCACATTCACTTTTAGAAATGCTTCTATAAATGATGCACTATACAACCAAGATATTTGTTTACTCAAAGAATAGATGTGTAAATGTATTCTTGTGATTTATACCATGTTGTGAAAAGTTGTGATAATATTTACTTCTCTCTATAAGAATGATCGAGAAGGAATTAATAAGGATGTTTTTGGATAGCCAAGCAAGGGCTGATAAATTTGTTGGCATAATTATTGTATGTGTTTTCTATGTGCTCATGTTATTTTATTCTAATACTTCAAAGTTGGCATTGCATGAATTCCATTACTCTTAATATTTTTACATTGTTAGTTTTCCTCTAGTTGGGCTGGGCATCTTTCATGTTAGGAAAGATTCTGGGGAAGTATAACTGCTTTGTGGTAGGGTGGAAACGCACTCCTACAATATTCTTGCCTTGATATTTTGTGTGAACAAGTGTCTGGAGCTATTTCCAGGAAGGTCTTCATGTTTGGCATATTATGAGATCTTTGTAACCGACTGATTGTCTTTTGTATTGACATTTATAATCTTATGTTAGTCTCTTAAGTTCTTTTATTGTGGCACTTCGATGGATTGGTCGAAGACTCTCTTGGATGTTGTTGTATTCAACATGTTGGAAAAATTTTTAAGAACTATAATGTATTATATCATGTTGGTTTATAGAAGGTGCATTCGATGGCTTGGTCGAAACATCTTCCTTGTTTTGGAATCGTGCATCTTTTCTATTTGACAAGTTAATTCATGTAGCAAATAATGTTTTCTTGTCAATAAGTGGTTTCGACTTTGACCTAGTTGACTGACTCCTTTCTCTTGTGTATTTTGCTGATGTGGCATTTGAGTCGAGATGTCAGTCCGTACATATGGTATTAGAGAATTAGGTTCCACTCTAGGGCCTTGAGTTCGCAATGCTTAGTCGCAACTCTTGGTCGCGCAAACTGTAAGTTAGCTAATGTTTAGTATATGTGCTTAAGTGTTAGTTCCATGGGTTGATAGTTGTGTCACCCACTATGGTACTCTTGAAAGGAAAGGAAGGATGTCTCTTGCTTGAGTTATACAAGTGAAAATAGTCATTTTCAAAACTTTACCTCTTATGTGTGTGAGGATTCTTGGTTGTATGTGCTTGCTAAACTATAAGGATGATAAATATCTATGATTTATTGTGTAGTTAATTGATGATTGAATTTTGTACTAGGGATATGAGTGCCTACAAAAAATGAGAACTTGGCTTGTGATAAATGATGAAAATATGTATTATATTGTGCAAGCTATGCATTTTTCATGTGTGATGCAAGGATTATGATACTAAATCTTCATGAGATTCTTGGGAAATGAATCTAGCATGAAATGTATGAAAAGAGAAACCATGGAATTTTGTAAAAATAATTGCATGTTACATCTTGCATTTATAGATTCATGAGATTTCAAAAGAAAAGGATAGAATTATCAAATTTTTATTGCATGAAGGTCAATGGCATGTGTTATTAAATAATGATGTAATCTTTGAGACATATATATTTCGAGTGTTTGGTCATGTTCTTTAGCGCACCTTGGACACAAGGTGTCATATAGCTTCTACTCCCTCCATGTGGCTAGTCTTTGTCACTCTGTATATGTAATTTAATTTTCAATTGGTTATGTTATTTTCAACTTTGATGAACTTAAAGAGATGAAGGGCTAGTTTGAATTTTTTTAGTTTTCTTGTGACCATCTAGCCACCAAATTTTCTATTTATATATCAAATGTGGTTCTTGTTCACATTTATTTCTATTGGATTTGCAAAACTTTTGAGATTTGAATTTGAAATTTGTGAACCTTGTTTTGAGATTTCTTATGACCTTGAGGAGGCTAGGATGTGTGTGTTTTATGTTGCTAGTCTTTTCCTGTGATGTGAAGTGATGTTCTCTATCATGTGCAATGTGGAACAATGATAGAATGTATAAGGGAGTAGATTGCAAAGAACATACCATTCTCATTCCTGCATTCATACCTTGCTTGAAATATGTTTTTTATCACATGTGAAAAGTTCAAAGTACATTACCATGAACAAGGTTATGAATATTAGATATGCAATGCATGAAATAATTAGCATTGATAAATATGCTTTGATGTGAGTTTTTGATACTATGAGGAGAAATGCATGAATATTATTGAGATGAAGGATTCCATGAGAAGGGTAAATGTTAAGACCCTAGTATAGTATTACCAGCACATGGGTAATTATGCATGAGGAATTACGTGAAATTATAATTGAGGCATTTGCATTTGATGTACTCGATGTTTGACGAGTAGGTCGACATCTCTTAATAAAAATGGACTAGAATTATTTTGTAATGATGAACTATTTGTGTTCTTGACAAAATGGTCAACAAATCCTTCTTCTTATGTATTATGTTTTACTAGGCCAGATGGCTCAAATTATGTGTTTGCCTATGATGAATGGAATTGTTCATGATGAAAGGCATGATCCTTTGACTAGTTGACTTGTTGTGTGCTTTCCACGTATCTATCTAATACATTATTGTATGAAAATAAATTATATGATATGCATGACTTACATTGGAAAGGTTACCTTCCGGTGAGGGGTGCTGAATGTGGAAAAAATAGGGAAGGGTAGAAGTGATGTTTTCTTTTCACTCTACCTGCCAGTAGAAATCTGGTATTAAAATATGTTAGCCAAAGTTGTTTGCATATGTATTCTTAAATATGTTGCCTATGTTTCATCTCCCTGCCACATCCGTGATTATGTTCTACATTAGGCATATGTGCTTTATAGTTAGTTTTGCGGCTGCACCAGATACCCCCTGCCTTTTGTATTTTTTATAGGTTGCAGGGTTGGGAATTTTGCGAGGAGGTAGAATCCCAAGGAAGTGTAAGGCTTTATGGTTGGGAAGAAAAATGCCTAAGCCAGACTCTCGTCTCGAGATGGCTGATGGACAATTGTCTGAGGGCTTATGAGACAAGGATTTATAGATGGACACTTGTCCAAGGGTTTATGAGACAAGGATATATAGAGGGACATTTGTCTGAGGGCTTATGAGACATGTCTCTATAGAGGGACAGTTGTCTGATGGAACCTATGTATCTTGTTTCATGATTGACCTTAATTGTCTTGATTTTGATGTATACTCTTGATGTATGACACACTTGATACATATTTCATCAAGCACAATTGCATAGATGAAATTATGAATACTTATGTTAATATGTAACATTTATTTGATCACACTGTCTTACAGATGAAAGCATATTTGTTATGATGTATTGAGTTAAAAATTTCTCTATTAAATATTATTGTAACACGATGGGCATGAGGGCCTAGGTCACATAAATGGAAAAGTGGATCCACTAATCTTTACAGGTGATTGCAAGCATGCATGGCTAATTTCTCACTTAGCACGTACCACATGTTAGATGGTACGTATAATGATTTTATTTTAGTTATTTAAGATCAAGTTATGATCTAAATCTAAGTTGAGTTAAGAAATTGTAATCTTTATATGATTATGTTGTCTCTTGATATTGAAATTTAAAATATGTTTCCATGAGGTATTGACTTGTGAATGATCCAACAATATTGCGAGTATATATATAAGAGTAACAAGAATGTGGATACGAGGTACCTAGTAATGTGCTCAACTCATTATAATGCCATGATATGGTATAGTAAGCACAGGTATGTGTGTGCTTTATATCTACTTGAAGGTATTATGCAAAATTACTCCTGAAAGCATTAGGATAAAGGAATGATAGATTTGATTATGATAATAACATGGACTGGTGCTTTCGTGTTGTTCCTACGATTGTAACAGATGGAATGACACACCATAAGAAAGGGGGAATATTGTCGGAGAGAGGTAAGCTATCCTTGTAAAACTATAAGCTAGTAATGGAATTCACACACTCACTCAAAGCTTGTCTATGGAATGATCAGTGATGCATGTGTGTTTTTTTATCTTATGTTTACTTGCTTCAAATGTGTATTTTCGTTGTCCTTGAAAAGAGTGGCTTTGATGAATGTGAATGTAAATTATTGAAAATTGATTACAAAAATGAAAGTAAGAATTCATTAAGAATTAAAATCATACTAGATGTATATTCTAGTAAGAAGTGAACTTGATGGTTCTACATATTTGTATTGTCTTTTTTGTTTGTTAATGAAAGTTAGATAACATATAGTTGAAAGTGTGATACTAGAAAAAAATATACATCTTGTTTATTTTTGTTTTGGGTATGATGCTAATCTTGATGAAGGAAAGGACGCATTAGGATTGATTAAGTTTCTAACCATGCTAAATAAGACCCTGGGTGGAATTATTATTTCATGTTACATTGTATCCAAAATGGAAGTGCAAACCTTGTATGATATGAAATTGCTATCTTTCTTAGATTGATGTTAACTTTTCATTGAAGCATCGAGGATGATGCATTCTCTAAGGGGAGAAGGATGTCATAACCCAATTTTGTGATTATTAAATTGTTCTTGGAAAATAAATTTGGATTTCAAATTTTTTACAAAAATTTAAATCTTCCTTTTATATCGTAATTTTTGTTAATGGCTGACGATTATTTTATTTAGTAGTGGTAATCAACGGGGGGAAATATTTTTTTTAAGGGGAGTTATCCCGTGCATGCGGAGTCAGTTGGGGTGATGAAATATTATTAGAAATGATGAGAACGCTGCTAATAGGCTGGGATCTCATACAGTTTCATGCAGTTTCCTTGTTGGAGAGTAGCAGTTTGTACAAAGTATGCTCAAAATGCACAGAGAAGCAGTGCCCAAAAAGTGACTCGTATCCTCACATTGACGCCCTTTGATGACTCTCTCATTGTAGGGGATTTTTAGTCTGATTATGTGAGCCACGATGACCCCAGAGTTTATGTTGTTCCCAATGTTAAGGTAGGTGAAGGAAAATACAACACCTACTACGGATAGAAACTGGTATCAGGCTCTATAGATCGCTATCACAAAGGAATCATTAGGAAGAGAACCACAAAGGATTTTTCAGGAGCTCCTTATGCAATAGCTCTATTTAATTGCCTTATCTATTCCTTGTATGGATCCCCTCTTGTCAGTAATGAGTGGGACAATGCTCTTGTCATGCTTGTCAACTACATTGGCCTCGTTCTTGAGAGTTCCTTCATTGCCATCTTTCTCCTCTTTTCTCCTTCTAGAACTAAGGTGTTAACACCGAGGATGGTGGTGGATGTGGTGATGGTGTTTGGAAGCATTGCTACGGTTTCATTTGTGGTGATGCATGACCGCAGACACAGGAAATTTCTCATGGGCATGACAAGAATGATAGCCACTGTCATTTTTACTGCTCTCCAATTTCAATTATTTTTAAAAAAAAGAGAAGGGGATTTTGTACAAGGAAATGAAAAGAAGACTCCAATTGATTGCAGCTCTCAAACTCCAGATTCCAAAATGAACCCCCTCTACTTTGTCTTCTCCATGAGAAGTTACACAATTCTCTGTTAAGTGTTTGGTTTGTAAATTCTATTTTGTTTGTTATCTTTGAAGATGTTGTCTGCGTAGATGTATGTCTTAGAAGAATAATTTACTTGATTTTTCATTGTACGTGTTTGAAAAGGGTGAAAATAATTCATGGAAAGAACCATTACACTATTGAAAAACATCTAGCACAAATCAGACAGGCAAGAGGTGTTTAGTTTTACTTTTCTTACCCCACCACTTGTGGGAATCGAAGACTTGTCATGAGACCAGCGTGAGAAAACTTAGTTAATTTTTCATTCCTTATTTCTTTGATAGAAAGCCATGGCTGCAGTGGAAGAACCGTAGAACTGGTCTACTCTTTAAATGTTACATATGCTCACTGCACCCACGCTTTTCCATTTAAGGCATGGTTTTGATGAGTTTTGGAAAGTAACCTCTGCGTTTTCTTTTAAAAAGGTCTGTGATTGAGTTGCTTCCACATTTTACCGTATAGACTAGTCTGCATTTCATTATCACACAAATTAAGCTGCTTCCACGTTTTTCCAGTTGAGTTGTTGAATTGAGGGTTGGTAGTTCCTTTGTGTTCCTTGTCGTAGAAAATCCCTTGGAATGATTTCTTTAGTATGCTACTTTTTATAGATATATATACTGTCTTCTACGACAGGTTGAACTTGCAGCAGAGTCACTGTTGTCGTGTACATCTTTCCTCCTGTTAGGGCATCTCCCTTGCAAATCAAGCTGTAGTAATTTCTTGAAATTGTTAGTTGGGTATAATGATGTGTTTGAGCATTTTTTTTTAAAATCCAATAAAATATTGATATTATAGTGCAAAAATAGAATATAGTAATTTGTTTGAAGACCATTACTTATCAACATAGTTGGGAATGCTAAGTTATTGAAGATTTATTAGTTATGAGTTTCTTGTGAGATTAAATATTTCTTAAAGGAAATGTAGGTGTTTGCTACATCATCATAATTTAGAATGATTCATTGACTTTTTATGGGTAAAGATGGTTCACAAAAACATAAATACCTAATTAAGAAAAATGAGAGGAGGTAGAGTTGATTAGCTCTTTTTTTTCATTAAGGGTTCATAATTACCAAGCAGTGAAAATGTATCATGCATATTAATAGATGGGAAAATGCTTACCTATGCCTTGTTTACTTATTGTATTTGGATGCATTATATTACCTTATTGATATCCTTGTGAATGGATTACTTAATGGCATTGTGACCAAATGGGATTGTAAGATGTATTTCAATATTAGCTAGGATGCAAGGTGGTGCATTTAGTTTATTGTAGGATGCTACAAAAATTCATCCACACTCACCACATTCACTTTTAGAAATGCTTCTGTAAATGATGCAGTATACAACCAAGATATTTGTTTACTCAAAGAATAGACGTGTAAACGTATTCTTGTGATTTCTACCATGTTGTAAAAAGTTGTGATAATATTTACTTCTCTCTATAAGAATGATCGAGAAGGAATTAATAAGGATGTTTTTGGATAGCCAAGCAAGGGCTGATAAATTTGTTGGCATAATTATTATATGTGTTTTATGTGTGCTCATGTTATTTTATTCTAATACTTCAAAGTTGTCATTACACGAATTCTATTACTCTTAATAGTTTTACATTGTTAGTTTTCCTCTAGCTGGGTTGGGCATGTTTCATGTCAGGAAAGATTTTGGGGAAGCGTAACTTCTTTGTGGTAGGGTGGAAACGCACTCCTACAATATTCCCTCCTTGATATTTTGTGTGAACAGGTGTCTGGAGCTATTTCCAGGATGGTCTTCATGTTTGGCATATTATGAGATCTTTGTAACCGATCAATTGTCTTTTGTAATGACATTTACAATCTTATGTTAGTCTCTTAAGTTCTTTTATTTTGGCACTTCGATGGACTGGTCGAAGACTCTCTTGGATGTTGTTGTATTCAACATGTTGGACGAAATGTTAATAATTATAATGCATTATCTTATGTCAGTTTATAGAAGGTGTGTTCGACGGCTTGGTCGACACATCTTCCTTGTTTTGAACTCGTGTATCTTTTCTATTTGACAAGTTAATTCATGTAGCAAATAATGTTTTCTTTTCGATAAGTGGTTTCAACTTTGACCTAGTTGACCGACTCCTTTCTCTTGTGTATTTTGCTGATGTGGCATTTGTGTCGAGATGTCAGTCCTTACAATATCAAGAAGAATGAATAATGCTTGTTTGAAGTTAGAAAAATATCTGAACATACCAACATATGAAAATCAATATATAACAACTTAGCATGCTTCATCATGAATAATTGAGAGAAGAGAAGGAAAAATATCAAGAGAGCAACCCGATAAAGAGGTATCTAGGTGAACTTTATCACACCCCAAATTTTCTAAACAATCTGCAAGTACATTACCTTCTCTGAAGGTATGCGAAATAGAGAATTTTTGCAGAGAATCAATGAAGTTCCAAACATGTTCCAGGATATACTTAAGATGCCAATTATCAATGCACTTCTTAATACAAGCATTAATGATAACAGAGGAGTCACCTTCGATATGAAGGCATGAAACTGATAATTTTTTAGCTAACACTAATCCTTCAAGAAGCGCATCTGCCTCTGCCATATTATTAGAACTACGAGGAATAGGGGAAGCCTTTAATGCCAATACTTGCCCGAAGTGATCTCTTAAGCATATTCCAATTCTTGCATCACCAAGGTTACCTCGAGAGGAACCATCAAAATTTAACTTAATGAAAGGGGATAGAGGAGACTGCCATTTAACTAAAGACCTATCAATGGGAACTTTCCTAATACGAGGAAAGATTGGAGAAGAAGGGAGAGATAAAATTTTCCAAGATGATAAAATCTGACTATCCCAAGAAGAAAAAATGACATTGGGGTTAAAATGAGAGATGACACCATTATTGACTTGTTCAGATATATGCCTTTCAATGGTGGAAAGAACTGAGGAAAGATCAGAAGTTGTTTTTTGAAAGATCAGGTTTTATTACGCTCCCACCAAATTGACCAAATCACAGTGGATAGGATAATTATCCACAAGTATGTAAACAAGGAATTAGAAAACAACGTCGGCCAAGATCAAAAGAGCTCCCATAAAGAAGAAGGTAACTAAAAAGACACAGACAGTTTATTCATGACAAAAGATCAACATTAGTATGCAAAGCTACAAAGCACAAAAAGATGATCCACAAATTCCACACTTTCACCACACAAAATACAGTTGAATGGGAGAGCAAATTGCAATCTAACCAATCTGTCACTAGTTAATATTCTATTTTGAAGTGCAAGCCAGGAGAAAACCCCTGCTTTAGGAAGAACAACTTTGTTCCAACATAAAAGGAATGCCCGATGAGAATTATTTTGACTATTAATGTGTTGAAGAGTTACATACCCCTCCTTAACTGAATACATGCCTTTCTTGGAGGGACACCACAACAATCTATCATAATCTTTAGATAAAAAGACTACTCTATTAGACAAGACAGAGTTAAATCCCCTAATATGGTCTTGGGATAAAGGAAGGGATGAAAGATCTTTCCAAGTTACCTTATGAGAAAGAATATCCACATGGTCTAGGTAATCCACCAACTTGTCACCCTAGTATTGGATAAAGATGTTCATGATAGCTGAAAGGGAGTGTATAGAAGACAAAGGAGGGAAGCCATTCCAAGAATCTTTCCAAAATGACACATGATCCCCACAATGAACTTGCCAAGAGAGAAAGTTAACTACAACCTCCCTCGATGAAATCATAAAATTCCACGTAGAAGACCCTAAGGAGAATTAAAAATGGAAAGATTCTACTTTTTATTTCCTAGTCTCTTCTTTATTTTCTTCTATTTATTGTTGTTTTCTTGTTTCTATTTGTATCTCCTTGTTTTTTTGTTTTAGTTTATTTGTTTCCATTTTAGTTTATTTGTTTTAATTTATTTCATATTAGTTTATTGGTATCAATAGATAAGCAAGCCCGAATCGAACGTAAGTGCAAGTTTGGAACACGATAACAAAGAAAGAAAGAAAGCAGACCTCGATAATATCAGTACCCGCCTTCGGCTGTAACAGATCAATCAGGAAAAGGAAAAAAAATGCAGCGAGATCCCGATCCAATCATGAGGAGTGGCTTCTGTAAGAAAAATGGGGAATATTACAGCAAAAATAAGCCCCAGGCAATTCCAGACGATCCATACCTGGATCTTGTCACTTATGTTCTTTCTTCAAAACACCCAACTGCAGAAATCGCTGTGATCGATTCTTCAACCAATGAACAAATTGCCTTCCATCAATTGCCTGCAAAGATCAGACGCGTTGCAGTAACTCTACACAGATCGGGGGTAAGGCAAGGAGATGTTGGCATTCCATTGCATTTGCAGAACTAGTGGAAAGTCATTCTTGGGAGCTGTCGGCGGTTAAAATCCGGCAAGAAGACACAGAGGCATTGTTGTATTCGTCCGGCACGACGAGCGTGAGCAAAGGAGTGATCATCACTCACATAAATCTGATATCGATGATCATTTTTCTGATTCGCTTTATTTTGGGGGAGGCGGGGACAAATGCGTGGGAATTGAGATATATGGCGGTGTTGCCAATGTTTCATGTTTATGGGCTTTTTAAGTGTTAATTGTCGTGTATGTCGAGGCAAACAGAAACTTTTATGTCCGCTGGGTGGAAAACTGAAGGCTGACAAATGTGACAGCTTCATTCGTCGAATGACAAAAAGCAGCGAGGGGACGATTCAGATTGTTCCGCTCATTTTTTAAAAGTCTTTTGTTCTCGACAAACTGATCGCGTGAGAGGACGGAAATATATGAAAAAAAAAACGTTGACGACAGAACAAACGGTCAGCCTTTCTTCAATCGTCTTGCATGGTACAGATGCAATGTTAGTCGAAGATGTGCTCTAATAGGTCGTCCCTTTCATATATGAAATGCTTTTGGCATAGTAACTATTAGCAATCGTATTTTAGGGTGCAATAATAGGTACGCCGAAAAGATAGTGAAGGTGAATTAGGAGAAAAAATTGGTCTATTTTTTGGTAGTAATCTTGTAACTAATAATGTCGATTGGTGAACATTGTTTGCTAAAATAGGTCTAAATAGAGAAATGATTGGTACACAAATAATTTAAAAAAACCTCTCTAAATCTAACATGAAACCTAAGCTTAATTGTAACCTTTATCAAAATCCTAATCATAACCATAGTAGTAACCATGATGTAACCCCTTACCCTGGCGATAATTGTAACCCTAAAGCCTATTCACAACCCTAACCCCAATCGTAACTCTAACCCTAATCCTAACCCAAGCATTGAACTGTAATCCCAAACAAGATCATAAACCAAACAATAAATGTAACAGTTTCCCTAACCATGGTGCAAACCTAAACTCTTCTCCTAACCCTAACCCTAAATATTGACCCTAATCAAAACCCTGACCCTAACCATAATTACAACCACGATATACACCTTAAATGTAGCCTTAATCATAATCCTAAACCCTCATTGTAACCCTACCCTAAGTATGTTCGAAGTCCTAATTCTAACTTTCATGTAAACCCTAACTATTAGATACTATTTATTATTTAATAAAATTACTTAATATCTAATAATAAATAATAAACTTATGAAGTTGATAAACATATAAAATTAGAAAGTGTTGTTTAAAAATTTATTAAAATTGAAATAACAAAATATAATTATGCTAGAATAATTAAAATTTTAATAAATTAATAAGTTATAAACTAAATTGATTTGCATTAACTTTAAATACTGTTTGTATTTTGATAAAAAGATTAAATAATTAAATTAAATTTTAAACATAATTCAAAATTAAAATTTAAAACTTAAAATAATTAAATATAGATAATAGTGTTAAGTTATTTAAAGATATTTTTTTTCATCTCTATTTGGGTTTTCATTAAGCATGTAATTTGTTATTTTGATTATGCATGTCATTTGAGTTGGGGCATTATTTAGGTTTTGATTATGCATGTAATTTGTTATTTTAAATTTTTTAAAATCACAATATTTTAAAAATCTTGTCTAATACTTAAATATGATATTTACTATCAACATTATTATATTATGTAAAGTAAATATTAAATAGGATTAGTACTGTAAATTTTGATCAAATATTTATTATTTTATAATAATTTAAAATTCTTAATTGATAATTAATAAATTATACTTTATATATTATAAATGTGTGAATCTTAAAATTTAATAATTATAATTAAAATAAAATTACAATTTTAATTCTTTAAAAATAAAATTTACTTCACTTAATTAAATAAATTATAAGTAATTTTAATCTTAATTACAATTTATTTAAAAATATATAATCATAATTATAATTTAATTTTAAATTTTAATAATAAACAACTTATATTCAAATGTAGTTCTTGATTCTCATAATAAATTGTAATTATTCACAAACAAAATCTAACAATAACGTAAAATATAACCTCATTAAAAAAAATGGAGAATATATCTGTTCATTTTTAGTTTACCGCATACTTTATTAATCTACATGCGAACTGAAGAAAATTGAAGGGAAAATGATGAAGTCCTCCAGTAACTCCCCTAAACTATTTGATGTGGGATTTTTAAAATATTGAAAATAACGTATTGGTTAATGTTGTTGTTCATTTTTGTCAATTCGAGGAACTGGTGGAATCATTAATGCAAGATGTCATAGCATGGAAAAGGTATTGAGAACTATGAAAAGACCTATAAAAATAGTTAAGAAGACTCTAAAAAATCAGAAAAAAATGAACCAAATTTATTGGACGGTTGATTGCAGTAAGCACAGATGCAAGAAAAATGCAGGCACATAAATACAAGCACACATTTCTTGGAAGAAGATGTGGACGATTGAGATCTTTTCAATCGTCTTGCATCTTCTATTGAGCATTTTCGGCCTTAGATGCAATTTTGAAGTTGTAGAACTTAAGAAAAGGAACGCCTTCGGCATAATAAATTTATATATTTTTAAATTATATATCTTATAATCTATTTAATTAGATTGTGAGAGAGAGCATTAAATTATTGACACCTAGTGCACCTAAAATTATTATTTATATAGTGTGACATAAAGGGTTGTAGAGAGAAGTGAGGGTTTCGTGGTGGGTCAAACACTCCAGATTTTTGAACCAGCGTGCTTCTCTTCCGGAGTGACATCCTCCTGGGCAAGCATGCGAGGCTCAACAAAGGAACATATTTGCCTCAAATCAAGTGATCCACACAGTGTGGGAGAAAGACAAGGGTTTTAAGCAAAACCAATGAGGTTACTCTAGAATCATCAGTGGCATATCTAGGGGTTTTAAGAAACTGGAGGACAAAGTATGGAAACCCAAAAACACCTTTCTCCCAAGCCAAATCCCAAAGGAAAAACTGACCACAGTAGACAACAGAGTGATTTTGCTTCGCATGGAATATGAGGAGTGGAAGAATATAGTCAACATTTATCGTGAAAGAGATTTTTTCATGAAATAGGGAGGCAGTTGATCTGCTCTTATTGGTCAACCTAGGTTTTCTATCTTAGTGAATGGCAGTCCCCAAGGATTTTTTGAAATATCTTGTGGGCTGAGGCAAGGCGATCCGATTTCTCATTTTTTGTTCATTATCATGGCTGAGGTTCTTGGTAGATTGATATCCAATCGCAGATCAGAGGGGCATTAGAAAAGTGTTACAGTTGCAAGAGGTGTTGATCTTGTGTCCCACTTACAATTTTCTAATGATACATTGCTAATGGGGGGTGTGATTTTGAGGGAGGCATGGTCACATGTGTGATTAAAAGAGTCCTTGACAAATACAGTGTTGTCTCAGGGCAAGAAATTAATTGGCGCAAATTTGAGGTATTTTTATTCAACACACCCCTTGATCTTCAAAGAGAAATTCTAAAAAAAATTAGAGTTAGACTGGGATCTCTCCTGGTGAAGTTCCTAGCTATTCCTTTGTTTGATGGCCCTTGTAGATCATCCCTTTGGAATGATCTTCTTGATAGTTGTAAAAATAAATTGGAAGGTTGGAAAAGTAAGTGGCTCACATTGGCTGGGATAATTCTTATAATAAAAATAATGATTTCAGTGACTCCCCTTTTCTCAATGGGATGTCTCAGAATCTCCCCAAAGGTGGTTCATGCGATTGAATAGAGAATGAGGATTTTTTTGGAATGGAAAGCAAGATCAAGACAAACTCCCATTTCTGGTTTGGGAACAAATATGTAAACCAATGGATGTGGGTGGAGCAGGTCTGAGGAAATGGATGTTACTAAATGAAGCTATGAGTGTGAAGCTCATCTGGTCTATGATCCATTTCCATGATCATAAATGGACTATAATTTTTAAGGCCAAATACCTAGAATCCAATGATAAATACATGATTTTAATGATGGAAAATCCCCCACATGGCTCGACACTATGGAATTTTTTGATTAGTTGCTAGGCTATGATCACAGACACGTATCATGGCAGCTTTGGGACGGAAGGAGAGCGAAGTTCTGAGATGAATCCTGGGATGAAAGAGAAGTGTTGAAAAAGAGGGGAAACCTTAGAATCTCAAGCTTGCCACGAAGGAAAAATGGGGAGATAAAGTAAGTGATTTCATGGAATTAAAGTTAGATGCTACAGGATTAGATTGAAAATGGAAGAATGTAGATGAAATAAATGTAGATGAAGATAGTAAGAAACAACAACGGAACATCTTTGTGTCCAGAACTCTAGTACTGATGGGGGACAAGGATGAAATAATTTGGTGTGGATCTAAAAGTGGAGAGTATTCAATTAAACTTGGATACATACTTCTAGAAAATAAATCAAAATTGGATAACTGGCTAGGTCAACTATGTTGGAATCAAGCATGTCTTCCAAAGGCTAGGGCTTTCACATGGCTCGCATTTAGGGGAAGAATTCTAATAAGGGACAAGATGAAAAGAATTGGGTTCGTCAACCCATTTAAGTGTTTTTTGTGCAACAAGGAAGATGAATCCTTAGATCACTTGCTGTTGAATTGTGATTATGCTCAAGATTGTTGGAAATTTGTATTATCTATATTAAATTGGCATTGTTTGTTGCCACAAACCCTGGGGATATTGGGGTAGAGCTGGTTTATCCCAAAGGAAAAATTGACTTTTTCTAGTATATGGTTGATAGACCCATCTACATTTGTAACACCCCAAAATTGGCATCTTGCAACCCTAACCAATTTTGTTGCATTTGTCATTCTTCTGAATCATCAGTCCTATTGTACTAGGCAATTCTGAGTTTTGACTGACTTTACTCGACTTGAGTGTCAAATGCAGAAAATCCTAAATCTGCATTAATCATAACATTATATTTAATTCCTAAATATCTATTGGCTAAACAAACCCTATGATTGAATTAATTTAATTATAAAGTCCTAGCACTTTAATTAAATTAAATTCACCCCTTTAGCTAAAACACATAAAAAGGAATTAAATAATATTTAATTATTAAATAAATATTCTCATTTCAATAATTGAATTTAAATATTCAGATAATTGAGAAAAACACATTTATGAGGTCATACTTTATTTAATTAATTAAATATTCTCTCAAAAATCTTCTCTTCAGTTCAGAAATGGAAATTTTGAATTAACTGTGCTTTAAAGAGAAAGAAAACAGTTAAAATCATAAATAAAACAGTTAAAATCAAGAAAAGAAAAGGTTTTATTTAAGATCATAAATAAAACAGTTAAAATAAAGGTCCTATACTAGATCACATGGAATAGTTTAGTCTGAGGCTCAACCCTAAGAAATGCGCATTCGGCGTAACCTCTGGAAAACTACTTGGTTATATTATCTTTGCAAAAGGCATCGAAGTTAATCCTGTGAAAGTTCAAGCTATCATGGAAATAATGCCACTGAAGAATATCAGACAAATGAGAGGACTTCAAGGTCGACTACAGTCTATTCGGTGCTTCATCTCACAACTGGCGAACAAGTCACAACCATTCACCAAGACTTTACACAAAGGTGTGACTTACCAATGGAGCAAAGAATGTGATGAGGGCTTCACACAAATCAAACAGTATCTTGTGAACCCACCAATATTGATGCCTCCTATTCATGGGAAGCCGCTTATACTTTACATCTCTGATCATTGGGCATCCTATTGGCTCAAGAAGATCATAACAACAAAGAAAGGGCTATCTACTACATTAGTAGAACTCTGGTCTCATATGAAACAAACTATTCTGCTATAGAGAAGGCTTTCCTTGCAGTGGTATTTGCTTCACAAAAATTGTGGCACTACATGCTAGCTCATACTACACGCCTTATTGCTAAAATTGATCCTCTGAAATATTTTCTCAGTAAAGCTACCCTCACAGGTAGACTAGCTAAATGGGTCATGCTTCTTAGTGAATTTGATATTGAGTATGTAGAGAGAAAAGCCATCAAGGGGCAAGCGATTGCAGATCAGTTGGCGGAAGCACCTGTAGTAGATCATCAACCATTGAATATTGAATTTCCAGATGAGTCCATATTACTTCTCACACATCGATCCTGGACTATGTTCTTTGATGGTTCATTTACCCAACAGGGGTCAGGTGCTAGGATACTGTTCATTACACCTCAAAGGTACTCTTTACCAAAAGCATACAAGATGTTGTTTCCTTGTACAAACAACATCGCTGAGTACGAAGCCTTAATAAATGGTATGAAGATCGCCCTTGAGTGGCGAGTGGACGAGCTCAATGTCCTTGGAGATTCACAATTATTCATCAATCAAGTAAATGATATCTATCAGACAAAAGATGACAAGTTGGTGCCTTATAAACGACTAGTTGATGACCTCAAAAAATATTTTGCTCACATCACATTTCAACAGGTTCCAAGGGAAGACAATAAAGTGGCTGATGCCATGGCTACTCTTGCTTCCATGTTACAGATGCCAGAAAATGATTTTTGACATGAATTCCTAGTGGATATGTTACACTACCCAGCCTATAATTCCCCTAATTCTTGGATGATCTATTCTGTCATTGGACATGAATCATCTTGCTACCATCATATTTACTCCTACCTTCATGACTATATTGTTCCAGACACTTACACCCAGAATGAGAAACGTCACTTAATCCGCAGTGCTTCACAATTTGTCATCATTGCTAACGACTTGTATAAGCATGGTCTAGACGGTACCCTCCTTAGGTGTTTAGAACCCGATGAGTCCAAACGTGCGTTAGTAGAGGTGCATGAAGGCATCTATGAGTCTCACTCTAACGGCCTGACACTGGCCCGTAAAATTATTAGAACTAGTTACTATTGGCCAGATATGGAAAAAGAAGCTACATAGTTTGCTAAGTCTTGCAAATAGTGTCAACTACATGGTAATCTGATTCATGCTCCAGCCAAGGAGCTTATTCCCTTCATTACTTTCTGTCCATTTCAACAATGGGCCTTTGACTTGGTGGGTCAGATTTATCCCTCATCCTCAAATGGACATAAGTTCATCATCACAGCTACAGACTATTTTACCAAGTGGGTGGAGGCAGTCTCTCTCACCACTGCCAATGACAAATCACTAGCTATGTTCATTCTCAACTACATCATCTATAGGTATGGTGTACCCTTAGAAATAATCACTGATAATGGGGGGCAATTCAAAAACAAGGATTTGATAGAGCTATGCTCTAAGTTTAAAATTACTCATCATTGGTCTTCCATCTATGATCCTCAGGGTAATGGGCATGCAAAAGCATCAAACAAGACAATCCTTAAAATTCTGCATCGCACAGTGCACAAATCTGGACAAGATTGGCATCTCCATATCAATCAAGCTCTTTGGGCATACAAGACAAGCATAAGAACACCAACAGGGGCTACGCCCTATGCTCTGGTTTATGGAGTAGATGTTGTGTTACCAATTGAGGTTGAGATTCCTTCTCTATGAGTCTCTCTAAAAGGCCTCATTACTGATGATGATAGTAGAATATCTTGGCTACAAGAGCTAGAACTACTTGATGAACGTCGGCAAGTGGTGTTTGATCACCTTAGATCATACTAGAAAAGGATGTCCAAGAGATATAACAAGAAAGTTCACCCAAGGGACTTCCAAGCGGGTGACCTCATTCTGAGGGAGAATCCTAAGATTCAACAACATCGGATCCAGAAAGGGAAATTTGAACCAAATTGGCTTGGTCTGTATGTTGTCACTACAGTGTTTGGGTCTAGCACTTATCACATTTCTACTACTGAAGGAGAACAACTCAAAGAGCCCATCAACACTCTTCATTTGAAACGGTTCTACAACTGAGACATCTTCAGTATGCTCATGTATATAGTAAAGTCCTGAAAAAATTCTAAAAATTAGAAAATGTCCTGAAAAAATGATCATCTTAGTGAAAACCTAGTGATAGGCACTTTAATGTATCTCCAAAAAAACATATATTCCAAAAATACAAAAAATTAAAAAATTGAAAAATACAAAAAAAAAGGTACCATTGATGAAAACCTGGCAAACAGGTGTCATGGTAGTAAAAAAAGAATTTCTGCCAAGAAGGTGAAAACCTGGTAAACAGGCACCTCTTGTTCCACATTTCTATATCTATCACAACACCACTTGGATTTATGCAGTTGCTTTCCTTCTTTGTTGCTTTCCTGCTTTCCTACTTGCATTTGCTTTTCTGCTCTCAATTCCCATCAAGACACCAACTTATATGGATTGAAATTGGTCATACTCTCAGGGCAACCCTCCTGGTCTAGGGGGTACTGTCCTATTACCTTTTGGGATCTACTTCGCGATAGTCACCAGTGATTCTCACTTCATCTGTCTACTTTCGCTTAGCTTATACTGAGTTCTCTCTCCTTGAGACTCTCTTTGCATCAGTCACCAGTGTTTCTCACTGCGTCTTCCTGCTGATGCCTAGCTATTGCTATGATCTTTTAACTTGAGAATCTCTCTTGTGTCAATCACCAGTGGTTCTCACTACATCTGTCTATTGTTGCTATACTATTGATCAGATTGCTCACATTCGTTACAGTTGGAGTTATACTCAAACGCTCTATCTATCGATACTCGGTCTTGACGATTCTTTGCTTTAGTTTGTACATAGATTTTGGTCACTTTCATGATGCTCTGGTTCCTTTGTGAACCCTACTAACTTGACACTGATTCAGCGCCATACACCTGGGGGAAATCAACTCTAGTTTGTCCTTGCAACATACATCAAGTCAGTCATCGTTACTTGGGGGCATGGGTCCCCAAATTGACCACATCTTCGATTTACACTAGAGTCAGTAATCTTGTCATTTTTGAATCAGTAATCTTGTCATTTTTGAAGGACAACTCGCTACTGACACAAGCTGGTGTTTTTCAACACCACCATAAACAATGTTTTTCAACACTATCTTTGGACACATCTGTGTTTTTCAAACACCCATTGGATATCTTAAATGTAAACATCTATCGATAACAATTAAACATGATGCACTCACAAGAAAAACGGGTTTTTTCAACACCTCATACACATATATCTTTAAAAAATTTGAAACTGGCTGAGCTACGATTGAATCTTTCTTTGTATGCTATCTATTCTCATGGATTTCATTGATATTTTGTTTGTCTACTGCTTGTTGGTGTAGTCCCGATGATCCGGCAACATTAAATAAATAGGGTGTATGTGATAAGAGCTCCCACATTAAGGTGGAAAAGCCTCACATCCCTCGATCTTGTTTATTTGTACACCATGGTGAGGTCACTTTGAATGCTTTGATACTGGTGTACTCTTGCAATATCAACTGGAAATAATGTTCAGGTCATCTTGGCTTTTGTGCCCTGGTGCTTACGTTCATTTCCTACATTTAATCTGATGAAAGTCATATTCATATCCTTATGGTCGCAGTGGCACCAGTAAGGATTGTATCAACTCTGATGTTCCAAAAATGCTCAATGATGATGATTATATGATGGGTCTCACAACCATGTCCTAGGTATTGCATCTAGCATAGGATTGCATTTTCATTCTAGACTTGCATTGTGGTAGCAATTTGATGCTCACTTCATTGAGTTCTCCTAGATTTGTACATTGAGGGGTTCTTCTTTAGTGTTCTGGCTTCATCCTGACTACACAAGTGTTTGATCCTCGCTCTCTATCTTCAGCTATATGCTCAACCCATTTTCGGGATCAAAATCGAAATCTGACACTTATATATCACTCAAAATTACATTTTAAATTTTTTGGGACCGACACAATCAGACGCTTGTGCTATCGACTTTCTTACATCACTTTCTTGTCAGAATCATATCTAATGAACATTTTCTCAAATCTTTGACTCTTTTCATCAAAAGTCAACCCTAGTCAAACTTGGTCACCTGGACCTCGACATCTCTCAAAATTGATTCTGAATCTTCCAAATTCTTCTGTAATCTGTTCTAAGTTCTTGATCTCTGATTCGATATCTATCTGCGATTTCTCACTCTCAATCATCATTATGACATGTCATCTTTCCATTTCGCTCCCGAGGGGGCAGGATGATTACATCATTGAATCTATTTTTATCAATCTGATCCTATTTTCAAAAGTCCTCATTGCTAGAGGCATCTCATCACTTGGGGCATGTTCAGTTTTTCATACCTCACAGTCAAAACTGGATACTCCATAATCAATAAGGGCATCTTTGTTCCTTAGATCTTGTCATCTATTAGGTATCCAAGCAATCTAACTTGGATCCCTGAGGATCAAGCTTCATTCTGGAGATGATTCTTGAAATCTCAATATACTAAGTATCTGAGCAATCTAACTCAGATTCTTGAGGATCAAGCTTCATTCTGGAGATGGTTCTCGAAAACTCATCTATTGGGAATTGGGGCATCCTAACCCCGACTCCTGAAAATCAAGCTCCACTATGGAGATGATTCTGAATCTCTATTGACTATCTTTTGGGACAGGTATCAGGGCATTCTAACCCTACTCCCGAAGGTTGAGCCTCGTTCTGGGGATAGTCTTGTGAAAGATATCAGTCTAACCAATGTCTAGGAGATCTAACCTAGATATTGGGGGACTAAGCTTCATTCTGGAGATAGTCCCAAAATCTTTCTTGACTATCTTTTTTAGGGACAGGTATCGGGGCATTCTAACCCTGACTCTTGAAGGTTGAGCCTCATTCTGGGGACACTCTTTGAAAGATGTCGATCTATTAGGTATCAGAGCATTCTAACCTGGATCCCTGAGGATCAAGCTTCGTTCTAGAGATGATTCTCAAAATCTTAATCTATTAGGTATTAGGGCATTCTAACCCGAATCCCTAAGGCTCAAGCTTTGTTCTGAAGATGACCCTCAAAAACTTTATTTGACCGATGTCTTGACAACCTGACCTAGACTTCGGAGAGTCAAGCTCTATCTTGGAGATGGCTCTGGAATCTTCATCAATCAAACTTTGCATCACCAATGTTCAAATCTATTCTTCTGTGCTTCAGTCATCAGACTATTTTTTGAATCAATGCGCTACTCGCACATCAATTCAAAGAGGGGAAAAATGTAACACCCCAAAATTGGCATCTTGCAACCCTAACCAATTTTGTTGCATTTGTCATTCTTCTAGATCATCAAAGTCCTATTGTACTAGGCAATTCTAAGTTTTGACTGACTCTACTCGACTTGAGTGTCAAATGCAAAAAATCCTAAATCTGCATTAATCATAACATTATATTTAATTCCTAAATATCTATTGGCTAAACAAACCCTATGATTGAATTAATTTAATTATAAAGTCCTACCACTTTAATTAAATTAAATTCACCCCTTTTAGCTAAAAGACATAAAAATGAATTAAATAATATTTAATTATTAAATAAATATCCTCATTTCAAAAATTGAATTTAATTATTCAAATAATTGAGAAAAACATATTTATGAGGTCATACTTTATTTAATTAATTAAATATTCTCTCAAAAATCTTCTCTTCAGTTCAGAAATGGAAATTTTGAATTAACTGTGCTTTAAAGAGAAAGAAAAAAGTTAAAATCATAAATAAAACAGTTAAAATAAAAAAAAGAAAATAGTTAAGGCAAAGGGTAAACAATTTATTGTTTTCTTTTAAAAGAAAGCTTTCTATTTTAAATTGGCTTTTCTATTTGTTTTATTTCAAGAAGGACACTTTCTATTCTGATCACCTCTGAGTCTATAAAAGAATTCCCATCTCTCATTCAAAACCCCTGGAGAAAATATGCATTATTAGAATACTGAATTGTTGCTACATTTTATCATCTCATTTCTAGTTAAAAGTTTTCATTTGCAATAGAATAATTTCAATTTCTTAGAATAATTGCATTGAAATCATGTCTTAGATTAATCTTGCATCTTTCAATTCTTAGAATAATCTTACATTTTGCATTGCATTCATGGAGAAAAATCCTTCATTCTTAGATCGGTCTATGGTTGTGAGACTCTCGTTCTGAGAGCTATTTCGAAACCCCATCTAGATAGAAGGGAACAGGTCGAATCATACAGGCATGCATGATGAATAACTCATATTCACTTCTGTATGTGGCTGGTGAACAAGGACTATGTTGAAGTGTATGGTTGAATAACAAGGCCAATTTTACCACATACAACAGTTATGTGGGAACTTTGGAAAGAATGAAATAGATGCATATTTCAAGACATGTTTGAAACATTTCCCACCTTCTCGGCCAGAGTGGAAAGAGCAATTTTAGAACTGGTTAGTAATTCAGCCTCCCAAATCAATCTATCTAAAACTCCTTTCACACTAGAGGAAAAAAATATGCAGTCTCTCTACCTT
Source organism: Thuja plicata (assembly GCA_018584345.1). Classification (NCBI taxonomy): domain Eukaryota; kingdom Viridiplantae; phylum Streptophyta; class Pinopsida; order Cupressales; family Cupressaceae; genus Thuja; species Thuja plicata. The sequence continues at coordinate 9,923,974 of MU224737.1, forward strand.
TTCATTAAATTCAGGCATGTTCAATGGTCTTCAAGGGATAATCCTTTAGCTGCAAAAGAGGGAGAACAAAAATGGTGTCCACCAGAGAAAGATTGGATCAATGTAAACTTTGACGGGATCTCAAAAGTCAACTTAGGCCCAAGTGGAGTTGGTTTTGTAATTAGGGATTGGAAAGAAGATATAATTGTTGTAAGGGAAAAGAATCTATCTAAGGGAATAAAAAATGAAGCTGAAGTCCAAGCTTCTCTTCTAGCTATTAACAAGGCAAAGCAATTCAATGTAAAGAAACTTCATCTAGAGGGCGACTCTCTGATTAGTGTTACTATAATTTCCAAAGGGGAAGCACACGTCTTGTACCTCAACAAATTAATTAAGAAGATTGTATCTCTTTTAGGGGCCTTTGATGATTTTAGAGTATCACATATGAAGAGGGAGGGGAAAGTGGAGGTGGACACTATGTCAAAGCTTGGGGTCAAATTGAAAGAAATAGGAAAAGAAGACATAACTGAAGACTTTCTGGGAATAAAAGGTGAATGGTTCGACTGGAATCAGTGAAACAATTTATTGTTTTACATTCAAAGGTGTGTGATGGTGTGGTTTAAGGCTATACTCATCTCTTTAGAGGTTCAAATGTGAGGCCACATTGGAATAGAATTGGGGACATTTCTCGCTCTCCAAATGGAGTCATTAATGGCTTCACGTTCCTTTTTGGATTCCTTTTTACATCACATTTTAATTATGGAAAAGGTGATAATCATATTTTTTTCTGGCGGTGGGTGACATTAAATCACATGTGTAGGGTACACGTGCTACACAAGGGAAGTGCTTGGGGAATCATCAAATTTTAGAAGAGTCTAGAAAATAGAAAACAACATATAGCTAGAGTAGAGCTAGGTTTCAAATTGATTGTGCCAAGATTTATTTTGGCAACAGATGCAGGCTTCTGCTGGTATAGTGTTGGAGTAAAATGTAAGTAAATTTTACTCTCAAAACACTCAAGCAACAACAACCATTATGTGGTGAGCTCTCAAGGAGAAGGATGCAGGGTATTTTCTTAATTGACTGCTCAAACTCCTGGCAAATTATGGATGTGATACTAGGGGAAGAATTCATGTATACAAAACACAGATACAAACTTAATATTGATGTTGCCTCTGCGGTCTTTGCTTGAGCATTGCAACTAGGGTCGAAGGAAGAAGCATTATGGGTGATGTGCTCTTGTGTCTAGCCAGAGTGGATGGGAGGAATGGTTCCAATGCTTATGATGGCTGAACCAGAGCTTGGATTTAGGGTGGATGAGGGGGATTGATGACTGGTGGAGGGAATAAGGCAATCTTACAAACCCTTCTTGGTTTAGAGCGCTTCATCGAGCATTGAGAAGAGAACTGAAGAAGCTTAGGATGGTTGGGAGCTACTAAAAGAATTTATGCGGGAGGCTGAGGAGGAAAGGAAGGAAAAGGAGAAGGTTTGTTGCATGGCTAGGAAGACTAAGATGCAAACAAATAATTAATTTTTTTTTTCTTTTTTAAATTACACATCTTATAACTTATTTAATTATATTGTGAGAGAGGGCATTAAATTATTGACACCTATTTAAATTAATTATTTTGCCTCTCTATGCATAACTATCTAAGATGTTGCTAATTAAATATTTGCTAGATTTATGTCTTCCCATGTGAAACGACACGTTTCAAAGATAAACATATAGAAGGATTTCTATGAGCTAGCTATCTATAAGAATTTTAGAGCTCATACAAAGAAGGATTTCTATCGGCTAGCTATCTATAAGAATTTTAGAGCTCATACAAAGAAGGATTTCTATGAGATAGCTATCTATAAGAATTTTAGAGCCCATACAAAAAAATAGATTTATTAGCAACTTTAATAATTAAGAATATCACTTCGGAAGGAGAGAATTATTTAAAAAATCACAAATTACCAATTTATAATTTTGGATAAGATTTTAATTTATTTTATAAAATTTCTTTCCATTTTATAAGATTTATTTTAAATAAATAAAATAGTTTATCATTTTTTCATATTATTTTTTTGTTATAATAATATTATATTTTGTATATAGTAATTAATAAAATTTAGCTAGTTATTAATATTAAGTTCTATTGAAATAGTAAAAAAAAATTTAAGTAATTTATTTTAAATTATTATATAGTAGAATTTAGAATATTAGAAATGAAAATTGTAAAAAAAATTTTCCACCCTCCCCGCAAAGGAGCATTTGTAAACACCTCCATTCTTTATTCTTTGCAGTGCCCGTTCAAATTGGCAACATGTGTCCTACAGCCTGTCAGCACGGCGTGCGACATAGAGTGGTCATTTTTCTATGAGATCCTACTGCCCACACGAGCAACACATGTCCCTCAAGCGCTCGTAGTTTTTCTTTTTTGGTGGGACCGGTCCTTTCCCAAAGCCAGGCACTGTCCATGTCACGAGCCTTTTGAAGATTCAGCCTCCTTCGACTGTGATTTTCATCGTCGTTGTGCCGCGTGTCCCAGTCTATTCTCTTCGAATGTGTTTGTTGATGAGTCCCATGCTTTTGAGGAAGGTGCATATAGAGGCCTCACAGGGATTACACATTATAGTTTTCAAGCATGCAGGACTCCGCACCTATTAGTCACGCATCTTGGTAGATGGGAGAATTTTTTTTTCCATTGTCCATCATGTCAAATAGGGGAATATATTCTCTGATAGGATTTTCGTCTTTAGAATGAGGAAATATCTTCTCATTAAAGACTACATCTCTGCTCCGTATGATTTTATTATCATATAGAATCCAAAGTTTGAAGCCAAACTATTCTTCTCCATATCCAATGAATATGCAAGGCTATGATTTAGGTTCCAGTTTGCTTCGCTTCTCTTTAGGGACATGTACGAAAGCCTGACAGCCAAATACTTTAAGATGAGAGTATGAAACTCTTCTTCCTTTCCATTCCTCTTCTGGAATTTAAAAGTTCAACCTTGATGAGGGACTTTGATTTTTTAAATAGACTGTTGTATTGCATGCTTCAGCCCAAAATTCTTTTCCCAAACCTGCATTGGAAAGCATACACCGAGCTTTCTCAAGTATTGTCCTATTAAGCCTTTCTGCTGCCCCATTTTCTTGAGGGGTGTAGGGGAAAACTTTCACTCTATGAATACCATTATCTGCACAATAATTATCAAATTCCAGCGAACAAAACTCCCCTCCATTATCCATTTTCAAGCATTTAATCTTGTGTCCTCTTTGGTTTTCAACAAGAGCTTTGAAAACTTTGAACTTAGAAAATACTTCAGATTTATTTGCCATCATGTATATCCAAACTTTCCTAGTACAATAATCAAGGAAAGTAATGAAATATTTAGCACCTCCTAAGGAGCTTACCTCAGTAGGACCAAAGACATCCGAGTGCACAAGTTCCAATGGTTTTACCTTAATGTTATGCCCATCTTTCAAGAAACTGACCCACTTTTTCTTGTCGTAAAGGCAATGTTCACAAAAATCCAAGTTTGCTGATTGGAGACCCGGTAGTTGATCCCTTTTGAGCATTACCTCTAGACCTTTCTTGCTCATGTGGCCTAATCTTTGATGCCAAAGTGCGGCATCACTGCCTACAACTGTCATAGCATCTCCCACCTCATTGATTGGTTTCACAATATAGAGACTACTGGTCTTGTCTCCTTTTGCAATGGCCAATGAGCCTTTGACTATTTTCCATGCATCCATGAATTCTATTTTAAAGCCTTCAATATATAGTTGGATGAATGAAATCAGATTCCTCTTTAATTGGGGAGCATGTCTAACATCTTTGAGCAATAATTTTGCTCCACCTTCTAGATGCAAGACAACATCACCTTTCCCAATGATTTTACATGCTTTGTTGTCACCCAAGAATACTTCACCAAATTCTCCTTCTTGATAATTTGTAAAGCAATCCATACATGAAGTGGCATGGAAGGAGGCTCTGGAATCTATCACCCAAGAATTTGATTTTGAGTCGCTTGTAGAAAGAATTAGAGCAGCATCATCTATCTCATAGGCTGTATTAGCTTCACTATTCCTCAACTTTTCTTGTGCTTTCTTGTAAAATTGACAATTTCATTTTTAGTGGCCAGGTTTGCCACAAAACCAACACTCTCCATTCCTACCTCTTGACTTTGATCGATTGGGTGATCTGGATTTTCTTTTATTGTAATAATTATTATTTTTATTACTTCTATGATGGATTTTTCCCCTTCTTTCGGTGCTGACCATGGTAAGAGCATCATCGGATGGGGTGTCTTTGTTACTTCTTCTCATATCTTCACTAAGAAAAGTGGCAACCACTTCATCGTAGACCAGCTTCTTCTTTGTGGAATTTGAAGTACTAACAGCTATAACTATGGGATCCCAACTGTCGGGTAAAGAACACAACAAGATGATGGCTTTGGCTTCGTCATCTTGTGTCATACCAACTGAGGTTGCTTGACATAATAATGTGTTCAAATCATTTATATGATTTGACATTGCAGTCCCTTCCTTCATTTTCAGCTTGTAGAGTCTCTTCATAATGAAGATTTTATTTGCAGCCGATGCCGTCTCATACATGCTCTGAAGTTTGTCCCAAATTTCTTTTGTTGTCTTTTCATTCAAGACATTGAATAAGACATTTTGTGATAGCGAGAGAAAGATTGATGCCATCACTTTATCATCAATTTTCTTCCAATCTTCATCAGACATTGTAGCTGGTTTCTTAGTTTTTCCTTCCAGTTCAATTCATAAATCTTGCTTGATCAGCAAGGAACGCATCTGCACTTTCCACAGGCTAAAGTTCTTGCCTGCAAATTTCTCCACTTTTGTATCCTCCATCTTCCTAGAAATTCAACCCTAATTTCCAATCTGCACAACCTGTGCTCTGATACCAATTGAAAGGAATTGAATGCGAAGAAATAAACAGTAGACACACAATATAACAAACAAATACACAACACCATATTTATCCTGGTTCACCACAAATTGTGGTTACGTCCAGACTGCAGAGTATTGTATTAATGACTAAAAGATTAATTAAAAATGAGCAGGAGTAGCATATATAAAGGCTGCAATAATATTACATAATGAAGAGTCATAATGACTGTTGGCCTTCACTTCTCAACAACACATTCTCCTGGCCACACCTGAAATAGTGTGCGCATCCAAATATCTGAGGGTCTGAAGTCGCCTTAACCATGACATGATTATTCTTCTAGGAATTTTCATAGTCAGGAGTGAGTAGCCAATATTACAAAGAGCCCATTATGAGGACTTGTTTCTCTAACAGATCTTGTGTGCGATTTGCCTCTCCTTTTAGGGTCGACAATGAAAGCGACTTCTCTTTTCTGCCAAGTGTGCAACACCATGTCTTCTCAAGGGTCATTTTCTCTCTAGGAGTTTTGGGCCTCTAGATTTCTCCTCCCAGTAGTATATAACGATACATTTAGTAAAAACAAAAAAAGAGAGACTCTAAACTCGACTTTTGGCAAAGATAGAATAGGGCTCTTGCATAAAGCTCTGTGTATTATGTAAGCCTTAAGTTGTAATGGGTGGCTAGAAATATTAATACAAATTGATCATGCTTTCAACCCTTCAATCATGGGATTTTAGTGCTCGTGAACATTTTTGTGGGGATTAAATGTGTTCCTAGACTTCAGTATATCTGTGTTCAAGCTTTGCTAAATAGATTATGCATTTAAGCTTCTCTATTTTATGAGTATATTTCATGGTTCACTCTATGTCTTATATTTTAACATAATTCTATAATTATTCCTAGGCCTATATGTCGCAAGGTTGCCTTGATATTTCATCCCTTAAAATAGCTTGTGCATTTCGGGTTTAAAGTGTTCTAAAAGCTTTGGTGTTTCACCTTAGTAGGGTTAGTTTTTTTCTCATTTCCTAGAACACCAAGGAGAAGAGCCGACTTCTATAAAATATCAAAGGTCGTTTCATAGGACACATTTGGTCCCACCCCTATGAAGCTTATGAACTGCCCTACTATCAGTCGGGAGCCTGATTTAGGGGTAAACAATTGTTCTAGCACATCTGGTGGGACCGTTTTAATGCAACTATCCAAACCTAGTGCATGCTTTAGGGATCTTTAAATTTATATGAATTAAGTGCATATGATTAAGTATTAGTTGATGTCCAATTAGATCATGGACCCAAACTACTTCAGACATAATGGGATCACTCTCCAACTCAGTCATGTGGTCCCAGTTCCTAGTGCTAGAGAGATGATGTTTTATTTTCAATGCGAGCTAAGGATTATCAAACTTGAACAACAATAGGAGGCCCTTTGGAATTATTTGGTTATGATAGAAGCTTATTGTGAGGGGTTAGGTCTAGCTAAGGCATCCATGATCATAAATTGCATTCCATACAAAGAGGTTCTAGGAGTTTCACGTCCGATGGAAGATGAACATGTTTGGGGAAAATCTTTGAGGCCCTCCTTCCATCCCCTAATGCTAGATTTGGTTTTCCCATCTAAAAAATGATCCGGTGGTATAGAGCTTGACAAAAATGACAAGCAAGGTGAGTAGAACCCATAACCAATGCAAGTTGGCAAGGACAATGGTCTCTCGATACCCGCAGAAGCTACCTGCCTGGGTTTGCTCCTTCCCAAGCTCCTCTATGCTGCCAAGAAAAATGAGGATTCCCCTCTGGAAACCTCAGAAGATCCAAGGACCCCCTCTAAGGAAATGTCGCTATAAGGGAAACCATCTAAGTTATTCAGCAAGGAGGAAGCAGTAGATAATGACATATGTTTTCGGGACAACATGGAAACATTTTTCTCATCCCTGGAAGTCAAACCATCTGCTCATTTATCAATACATCAAAAGCTGCTGCAAAGAGATGTGGAAACCCCCAACATACCAGACATACTACAAAAGGCTCATCAACAACGTGATGAGGAGGTGCAAGAATCGACCTCTTCCCAAGAGAAGGGTGAGCTAGTTTGGAACCAACAAGAAACAACCATTGCATAACACAATAATATGGTTCAGGTTGATAGCTATGACCCAGTACCATCAAGGGGATGCCCCATAAGGCATTTAGCCTTGCAATGGATCGGCATGTTACCCCGGGTGATGTTTTTTTCTGGAATATGAGGAGGAGCCCACCAAAGAAAATGAGGTTGAGTTGTCAATAGAGGAAATTCCCAGTCCAGGTTACACCTTCACCACCTCTGATGTATCACACAGAGAAAGGGAAGTACTCTTATTTCCTTTCTTTTACTATGGAATGCTATAACAGTTAAAGAAAAAGAGAAAGTTGGGTGTTGCAAAGGTAGCTACTCCAAAACTCAGTTAACGACATCTTTTAGCGAAAGATTAATCTTAGTTAGTGTAAATAGTTATTTTTTATTTTGCTTGCGTGTTTTGTGTTTTAGTTCTAATAAGTGCTCCCATACAAAGGGAATGCGATCTGGTGTCTTTTGTATAGTCGACAGTCCCCTGTTAGTCCTGGGTTTCATTTTTTGGTCTTGGTACATTCTCGAAAAGGTATCCCCTAATTTATTATCATCTTGTATGCAATAATGAAGCCTTACACTAAATTATTTGTGATCAATTCAAAAGAAAATTCTAGAATCATAGAGAATTGAAGCACTACAAAGGAAAATGACAAGAGACAGAGACATGTATATGCACCAGAAAAATCAAGCGATTTTTTTAAAAAAAATTATTGGTAGCAACTATATACATTGCAAGAGGTACAAAATTGTCAGAATTATTTTGTCATTTACATGTATATATTATAGTATTTTAGAAAAAGAAAGCAAAAGTGTTTGGTTCACTGTGTAGGCCGAATTCCCCCAAGATAAGATTTATCATTTCCAGAGTCGCCCCCACTCCCTGCCATGTCCTCTTCCACATCTAAAGAGTTGCTGCCACTCGACTCTGATGGTGTATAACATTATTTCTTGAAGAGTACTCAAAGATGAAACTCCCTTATCATCTCCTCAGACATATGCACCCTGGGGTCAAAGTAATTTTTAAGGAAATCAGTCCCATACCTCGCATTACAACAATAGATGTCAGGGGAGCGATAGTGAAAGTTTATTTAAAATGGCACAATTGACACCTCCACACCCATCTCCAAGTGAAACCTTAAGTTGGTTTCCAATGGTAGGCCTATGCCCATTCATGTCATGGAAAGCATGTCCTCAAGCCCTTCGTAATAAATTATGCTAAACATGCTTTTTGCTAGGAAAGCAATTGTGTCCCTTGATTACCTCAAGTCCAATAGAGAGTTGACAAAGTGAAACAAGATATCAGTGTTAAGCCTATACATGTCTTCTCTTTTTAGGAAATCCTCTCCTAGCACCCATTTAAGAGCCGCAAGGATAAATTTGTCGCTAATCCTGACCAACGTAGCTAGTTGATCATCATCTATTCACCCAAGAAAAGGATCTTGATGTAGTTGGCTAGTTAGTCTCACTAAAGTATCCACGACTCTTGCTGGAGAGAATTCAGGATTTGTTCGAAAGCTAAAATTATTACAAATACTGTGTCACCTTTCAACAAAGATTGCTCTTTTATAGAGAAAGTAATCAAGTCCGCATGCATATCACATTTAATACTTCTGAAAGAATATCGTTCCAAATTTTATAGAAGTACCTTGCCTGTTCTCTACGGATTTCCACTTTCAAGGATTTTGTGGATTGTGAGCTAAGTTTTTCTATTGGTGATGTCATCAAAGGGAGATCATACTCCTCAAAATAAGATAGGGGCGATGGCACTTTAATTTCTGCTCAAAATGAAAGATTACATTTGATATCTTGTATGTGCGAGCATATTCTTCATAACATTCAGGCATTAACTATGGTCATTCCACTGAAAATAGTGATGTCCAATGTGGATTTCTCATGCTTTACATTTAAATATCTTTATTAACGAGGATGAGATGATATTATTTTGCACGCTCGGTGAAAAATCAAAGGTTGTCTTGCTAGCACCTTGACAGCCAACTTAGAGGGATGATGTCATAATCATCTGTAAAAATTGAAGCCAAGATGGCGTAAGAAAAAGGAAAGAAAAGAAATAAAGAAAGACAAAAAATTTAGGTCATATTGGCAACTCTATCAGGGCTATAGAAGCCCGAATAATAGTAGAGAAATGCCAATGACTGTCAAGGTTCCCTGGTTTGACCTTGTCGGGGCTATTGACTCATGACTAACAGTGAGGCTCTATCCGATCAGCTATGGGACAAATACCTCACCTATGTAGCCTAGCAGGAAAGAGGAGCCCCTTTCATCCTCTAAGTAAAGGGAAGGACTAAACCCCTCTGCACACACATAAATCCATGTATGAGTTGTGTTCACGTTATGACCATTGAATCTAGAATACTGGTTAGAAGTTCTATTGCTGCAGGGTATAAAATGTAAGATTTCATCATGGAGCTAAGGTCGAATGCAATTTCCTCCTTTGAGTTTCTTCATATACTCCCCCTCTAAGGACCTTAGTTAGTTTCCCTATCTCTCTTTTCTGAAAGTTTTATCTTGGCATTTCTTTGGCTAACATTTTTTATTTCCTCTGCCTAGCATCTTCCCCTTCTTTCAGAAGCTTCTCTCTGCTAGAGGCATTGATCTTTTGGGTTCCCTGGTTTGACCTTCTCATTGAATAAATATGATTGCTTTCTTTTAAATAGGGTATTCTAATTTTTTTTTTTGTGCTCAGGAGTCATCACCTCAAATGTTCGTTCAAGCATTTTGCAAAGGTAGCCAGTCAAGGATGGAATGGTCGAGAAATCCTTTAGCCCAATGGATAGGGCACTCGTTTGTAGAGTTTGAGTTTCTAGAGTTTGAACCTTGCAGGAAGGTTCCCACAAAATTTTCTAGGAGTTGTAAACAATATTTTCCACCCTCCCTGCAAAGGAGCATCTATTCACACCTCCATTCTTTTTTGTGGTGCTCGTATAAATTGGCAATGCGCGTCCAACCGCTTGTCAACATGACATGCAACCTGGATCAGTCATTTTTCTATGAGATCCTAAAGTTTTCTCATGCAATACATGTCCCTCAAGCACTCAAAATTATTATTTTCTAGCGGGCCAGATCCTTTCCCAAAGCCAATCACGTCTCCATCTCATAGACCTTTTGAAGATTTCAACCTCCTTTGACCATGATTTTCAATATTGTTGCACTGCGTGTCCTAGTCTATTCTTGTCAAATGTATTTATTTATGAGTCCCAAAATTTTGAGGAAGGTGCATATGTGGAGACCTCACAAGTATTACAAATTGTAGCTTTCAAGCATGCAAGACTCCATGGCTTTTAGTCACGCATTCTCCTGGTCACACTCGGACTAGTGTGCGCATCCAAATATCCGCGGGTTTGAAGCCGCCTTAACCATATAATGATTATTCTTTCATGAGCCATCATAGTCAGGAGTTAGTATCTGACATTAACATATGCCATTATAAGGACATGTTTCTCTAATAGATCAGGTGTGCGAGACACCTCTCCTTCAAGGCCGACGGTGAAAGTGACTTCTCTTTTCTGCCAATTGTGCAACGCCAAGCGTTCTCAGGGGTTATTTTCTCTTCTGGAGTTTTGGGCCTCTAGATTTCTCCTCCCAGCAGTATATAATGATGCATTATGTAAACAAAAAAAGAGACTCTAGACTCGACTTTTGGCAAAGATAGAATAGGACTCTTGTGGAAAGCTCTGTGTATTCTGTAAGCCTTAAGCTGTAATGGGTGAATAGAAATATTAATGCAAATTGATCATGATTTCAGACCTTTGATCGTGGGATTTTAGTGCTCATGAATGTTTTTGTGTGGATTTAATGTGTTCCCAGACTTTAGTTTATCTATGTTCAACCTTTGCTAAATAGATTATGCATTTAAGGTTCTCTATTATATGAGTGCATTGCATGGTTCACTCTATGTCTTATATTTTAACATACTTATGCAATTGTTCCCAGGCCTATATGCTGGAAGGTTGCCTTGATATTTCATCCCTTGAAATAGCCTGTGTGTTTCAGGTTTAAAGTGTTCTAAAAAGCTTTGGCGTTTCGCCTCAATAGGATTAGTTTTTTCCCCCTTTCCTGAAACACCAAGGAGAAGAGCCAAATTTCGTAAAATCCTGGAGGTCGTTTCACAAGATGCATTTGGTCCCACCCCTATGAAGCTTCTGAACTTTCCTACTGTTAGGTGGGAACTTGATTTAGGGGTAAAGAAGAATAAATATTATAATTAATGAAATTTTCAAGTGTGTTGGAAGTAGAAATATTATTATATACTAATGTATATTTATTTTTTAAAATTACATTAGAGTTGTAGAGCATGTCTATGTATAGATTTAGGTGCAAAAAGAAATATCTCAATAATCAAAATATAATTTTAAGTGTGTTATTACCACATTTAAATATTATTTTATTATAGTAATCATTATGTAGTCTAATAAATTTTCCATACACTATGTTGTGATGTTATGATATATAACAAAATTGCTATATCATTCTCTTTTTTGATTTAGAATAAATGAAATATCGTCAAAATGATATAACTAATTTTTCAATGGAAAAATATTCCAATTAACACCTAGTTATCTATCCATCATCAATTCTAGAACTGTGTTAAAATTGGAGATTGAAGAGATTTGCTCTACATTCAAAAGGTTGATCACAAGGACCTTTAAATAAAATAAACTCATAAAGAGTTGTGTCTCTTGCACGATAAATGACTATAACTAAGTGTAATTAAATAGAGTTTATTTTTAACACCCCCCCTGTAAACTTTATTTTATCACATAGTTCAACTAGATGATCGGGGTCTCCTATAAAAAATATAATTGTTAGCTTACCCATTTACAAGTGATGAACATTTAACACCAATACCTTCTTGAAAATATACAAACCTATCCTTTCTTGAAGGTTTAGTAAAAATACCTGCAAGCAACTCATTGGTTCGTGTATAAACTAGTTCAATTTCCTTATTAAGAGCATGTTCAGGAATAAAGTGATGGTGTACTTCATATGATCTAGATGATCACAATAATAACAAACCCTTCTTTTTATTTGGTCATTATTATTCATAATAGAACGTGTTTGAAACTTTTTTCCTTTGAACTTAGAGGTAAATGCATTTGCAGACTCAACTTCATTATCTTTATTAAAAATTTCCTTGTGTTGCAATAGTAGACCTCTAGATCATTTAATTTCAGGTTTACCAATTTTCCACTCATTGTAAGAATAGTTCTTAAATTCTCAAATGATTTTGGCAAGCTATTAAGAGTTATAGAGATAAGATCTTTGTCATCTATAGTTTCCCTTGCATTAAAAATACTATTTAAGATACCCTTGTATCTTCTTAAAATGGAAGCACTTCCATGTTAAGAACGTTTATCCCTCTTTAGGGGATGTTTTTGACCTCCATCATATCATCCTCCCATTTCCGCATCAACCTCTGCTTCTGTGCCTATTTAGGACCCTGATTGGGCCTCTCTAGGAACCTTCTACCCCACCTGGCATGTTTTCCAGGGGTTCTGACCCCCTAGGTCAATGTCAACCTTGACCTTGACCTAGGTCAGGGTCGACCTCGACCCTGACTAGGGTCCCCCTTTTGAAACTGGAAGCTTGTCGGCTGCCGGGGGTCATCCAAAATTTAGTTTTCCCGCTTTCGGGTCGGCTGTTTCGGGTTTCAAAGTGTTGATTCCTAAATTATATTTAATATAGGTCCTTTTCTAGGGGAATGGGTCCAATTGAAATTTAATTATCCTATGTTGGCCTCCTTAGAAGATTGTGCCCTATTTTCATATAAAAGGAAGTTTTCTCCCCTCATTTTCTCTAAGCGATATTGAGCAAAAAGAAGAAGTTTCAAGCATCCATTGTTCTACATGTTTCCAAGATTTCAAGGTGTTCAATTCCTCCTTTCAAGCATTCAATTTCTCCATTGAAGATCAAGGATTCAAGCTTTCAAGCCTCTGAAGGGATTTGGTTCAAGCATTCAAGATTTATCATTCAAGCCCTAGATCTAGCCATCATGGTGGTGTGATCTTCCTTCAAGATCCTTTGTGCATCCTCAAGACTCTTTCATCATTTATTCAAGGTGGATTTCAAGCATACAATCATGGAGGTTTATGGTTTCTAAAGTCTAAGCTTTCATATCTTTCATAATTGTATACATTTGAATTGCAATTACATATCTATTGAATATCATAGCTTCATTGTTAGAATCAATTCTACTACTTGCTAGCATTCTATACTTTATTGATTTCAAGGTTAATTCCTAAATCAGGGTTTGAATAAGGCAAACCCCTCCCCCACAAAAAACAATCCTCTTTTTCTTGCAGGTACAGGTTTAGGACTACAAATTTGAGACCAGATCTGGATACCCTTTTCAACTTTCTTTCAGACAGCACGAACAGATTCTCTGTCGGACCTGTGTAGGTCAGGGTCAACATTATTGGGTCAAGGTTGACATTTGTGGGTCAAGGTTGACCTTTTTCATAAGACGACATCAGAACGAAAAAATATTTCTGGGTTTTGTTCGTGTCTACGTTCCGATTTAGGATCATCTGTCAGCTTTTCTAAAAATAGTCTACAAGCCTAAAAAAAAAACATTCTTTGATCTACAATTCTTTAAGGTTAGTACACTTCTCCTATTTCTTCAATTACTATCATATATCATATCTATACATATAATTAATAGAATTTAAGATCTCCTTATTATTCTCCTTTCCAAATAGTTGATTCATTTGTGCATTAGCCCTTCCTTTGGGTTGATCAACTTGGATCTTCCATTTGTGCATTTGGGAATAAAAGAGGAACATCTTATCTTCTCCCTAATCA
>MU224737.1:9939378-9966402 GCA_018584345.1 Thuja plicata
TGTTTTGACCATTGATACCCCCTTATTTGAGAGGTGATTGTCCTAGGTCATTACCTCTTCTTTATTTTGAAAATTATGTTCTTTATAAACTCTTGCCCTTTCTTTTTGGTTAGAGTTTGTTATCCTTTATTCCAAGATTCCTCATCCTCTTCATTGCAAGGAGCTTGATGGTTGAATCTTGGGTCCCTCTTGCTTTTTGAAGATGAAATTTTATCCTAAGCACTCCTCTTTGGTAGGGCTCTTCTTGATAAGATCTCTTCGCCTTTGAGGATCCTTTTTCCATGAATAACATATCAATTTCATGATTATCTATGTTCTTAGATGTAAGGGTCAAGGCTCTTCACTAAGAATATGGTATACATTGTTGTTAAGCTGGATATCTCCTTACCTTGTGAAGTAGGTATCCTCTTCCTCTTCCTTATCCTGCCTAGTGGGTAGCCATGATAAGGAGGGGAAATATATAGGGTCTCCCTTGTACTATAGTTTACATTTATTTATATTTTTCAGTATGGTAAATCCTTGGAAGGTAACACACACAAGTTGCTAAATCCTGAAGAGACACGCATTTTTACTTTTATGTTTACTAAATCCTTGGAAGGTAACACACACAAGTTGCTAAATCCTGAAGAGATACACACCCTTTTTATTTTTACAATATGCTAAATCCTCTAAAGGTAATGCACATAAGTTGCTAAATCCTAAATGGACACACATTTTATATTCCATAGTGATACAAGAATGTGGATCTATGAATATTTTCAAGCCGTTATAAGATGCATTTACAATTACAAGCACAGTTTATGGGTGAACCTATTAGGGGCTCTCCCTCCTTGGTGATTCATAGTAAGGTGGGAATCTTACTAGGTGAGGTAATCACTTTTTCTTCTCTCTTTCGCAATCATGCTAGTAGGATTAGATCATGAAGCTATGTTATCTATGGTGTTGTTCTTGTCTTACTTATGTAGTCATGTATGTTTTCTATGATTGATTGCTCTTTGCTTTCATATCTTTATGTATGTATGTTGAGTTAGAATCCTTGGTTTGGGGGCTCATATCCCTGACTTAGTGATATTCTACTTCATTGCAATCCACCAGGATCCTTTTCCTCTAACTTTACCATGAGCACGTTCGATTTCTGTACTCCCGCTAAAGTGGGGGCTTAATGTATCATCTCAAAATGGAAGAACTTCCATGTTAAGAATGTTTAGCCCTCTTTAGGGGATGTTTTTGACCTCCATCATATCATCCTCCCATTTATGCATCATCCTCTACTTCTGTGCCTGTTTAGGACCCTGATTGGGCCTCTCCGGGCACCTTCTACCCCACCTGGCATGTTTTCCAGGGGTTCTAACCTCCTGGGTCAAGGTCAACCTTGACCCTGACCTAGGTCAGGGTCAAACTTGACCCTAACCAGGGTCCCCCTTTTGAAACTGGAAGCTTTTCGGCTGCCGGGGGTCATCCAAAATTTAGTTTTCCCGCTTCCGAGTCTGCTGTTTCAGGTTTCAAGGCGTTGATTGCTAAATTATATTTAATATAGGTCATTTTCTAGGGGAATGGGTCCAATTGGAATTTAATTATCCTATGTCGGCCTCCTTAGAAGATTTTTCCCTAGTTTCATATAAAAGAAAGTTTTCTCCCCTCATTTTCTCTAAGCGATATTGAGCAAAAAGAAGAAGTTTCAAGCATCCATTGTTCTACATGTTTCCAAGATTTCAAGGTGTTCAAGTACTCCTTTAAAGAATTCAAGTTCTCCATTGAAGATCAAGGATTCAAGCTTTCAAGCCTTTGAAGGGATTTGGTTCAAGCATTCAAGATTTATCATTCAAGCCCTAGATCTAGCCATCATGGTGGTGTGATCTTCCTTCAAGATCCTTTGTGCATCCTCAAGAATATTTCATCATTTATTCAAGGTGGATTTCAAGCATACAATCATGGAGGTTTATGGTTTCTAAATTCCAAGCTTTCATATCTTTCATACTTGTATACATTTGAATTGCAATTACATATCTATTGATATCATAGCTTCATTGTTAGATTCAATTCTACTACTTGCTAGCATTCTATAATTTATTGATTTCAAGGTTAATTCCTAATTTGGGGTTTGAATAAGGAAAATCCCTCCCCCACAACAAACAATCCTCTTTTTCTTGTAGGTACAGGTTTGGGACTGCAGATTTGAGACCAGATCTGGATACCCTTTTCAACTTTCTTTTGGACGGCGCAAACAGATTCTCTGTCGGACTTGTGTAGGTCAGGGTCGACATTATTGGGTCAGGGTTGACATTTGTGGGTCAAGGTTGACCTTTTTCATAAGATGACATAAGAACATAAAAATATTTCTGGGTTTTGTTCGTCTCTGCGTTTTGGTTTGGGATCATCTATCATCTTTTCCATAAATAGTCTACAGGCCTCAAAAAACAACATTCTTTGATCTGCAATTCTTTAAGGTTAGTACACTTCTCCTATTTCTTCAATTACTATCATATATCATATCTATACATATAATTAACAGAATTTAAGATCTCCTTCTTGTTATTATCCTTTCCAAATAGTTGATTCATTTGTGCATTAGACCTTCCTTTGGGTTGATCAACTTGGATCTTCCATCTGTGCATTTGGGAATAAAAGAGGAACATCTTATCTTCTCCCTAATCACAATTGCAATATAAAATCAATCAAATTCAATTAAGTGTAAAGTAGGGTTAAGGAAATCAACACAAACAACAATTAACAATCAAACCCCCTTACCCCTCATCCAACACCTTACATTTTGGTGCTTCCATCCTTTTTATCATAATAATTAAGTGTAAGAAACTAAAATTGGCCTTAGGATCTCTTTCTTATCTCATTATGCAAATCTTACTTAAGAAATCCTTTATGTGCCAAATTTAGATATTACAACCCTTTATTTTTGTTAGATGCTTTGTTTTTTATTAACGTAAATACAAGTTTTGAAGGGGCCCCAAAACCCTGTACAAAAAAGGTCAAAAGAGATTTTCAAAGAAGCACTCTATAAAGAAACAAAACAAGACCACCACAAGGGTTTTAAAATAGGCTCCCTCAACCTAGACACAAAAGAAGATACCAAAAAAGGAAATCTAGCACCCTTACAATAAAAAACATTGCATAAAATAAATTACAATTAAAACCAGCAGCCCAAAAGCTTTTAGTGTTAGATGCTTTGTTATTGATTCATCCATTCTTAGATTATATAATTGAGTTCTAAGCATATGTTTTCTCACATAATTTTCCTATTAAAATATTGTAGTGATTGCTTCCCAAGATTCTTTAGGTGTAGTTGCATTCTGTACACTTTATCAACATGCTCCCAATAGACAAGTTTATCAAAGTCAATGCTTGGTTTGATTTTTTGTCAAAATATTCTTGTTGACAAACAACTGTGGGATGTCTTTTTTTAGTTGCATTTACAAAGTAAGTGAGATCTGACAAAAGAAAAATAAATTTCATTTCATGATGTCATTCTCCATAATTGTCAACACTAGCCAACTTAATAGTAATGACACTCAAATAATTATTTTCCATTTGTAGTGATCATTGCAATCAAATTAATCTTTTTTTTTAAAATCTAATAATATTTATAATCAATGATATCATTTTTCCCTACAAAAATCAATAATTATTTTGGCAATAATGTTTTAACTTCTTCTTTAAAAATAAACTAAAATCAACAAACACTTTTGCAGTCCATGCTACAATTATTTTCTTCAAGACAACAATGATTTCTGCAACCACATTGTAACTTGCTCTAATACCGATTGTTAAAATTGGAGATTGAATAGTTTTGCTCTACATTCAAAAGGTTGATCACAAGAACCTTTAAATACAATAAACTCACGAAGAGTTGTGTCTCTTGCATGAGACATGACTATAATTAAGAGTGATCAAATAGAATTTATTTTTAACAGTATATACACATATCCCTTTGTTTAATTATAATACATACTTCAATTTTAATTACGTATCCTATCTCAATTATTAGATAATTATTTTAATTTATTTGTTTATTCTAAGATCTATACAAAATATTTTTTTCTTTATAATAAAACTAGATAATAATCTTAATACCCACGACTACTTTGATCTTAATATCCATGAAACATTTTTTAAAAACATATAATTAATTTTTTTTTATAAATTAAACACAAATAGAACTTCTCACACATATGACAACTTATATCTAACCAACTTTCACACACTCAATATAAAATAAATACACCCATGCACACACATACCCACATGCACACGCGCATGCGCGCGCGCGCACACACACACACACACACACACACACACACACCTCTCTCTATTTTTATCTCCCTCTCCACCTCTTCCTCTCTATCTATCAATCTCTTTATCTGTATCTCTCTATTTTATCTCTCCCTCTACCTCTCTCTATCTCTATCTATTTATCTTCCTCTTCCTCTCCCCCTCTATCTTCATCTCTACTTTTATCTACTCTAAACTAAGCACACTAATAATAATAAATTGACACTTTGTGTCTCTTGTTACATATATAAATAGATGAAAATTGATTTAAAATAGATAGTTCAATCCTTTAATAATCACTTTTTCAATCATTTGTAGCTAGCTAATGTTTTGACTAGACCTTAACCTTTTTGAGATACATTTGATAATTGTATTCTTGTATTTAAGGATGATAATTCATATCAAGAGTTTATAATTCTTAAATCATTTCTTATATGGAAGCATGCCATATAGTGGAATTTTAGGAAAGAACATGGAGTATTAGAAAACAACAATCTTATAAGATATGTAGTAGTAGCCAATAAATTCTTGCATGTTATACTTTCTCAAAATGGGAGTCACATTTTAATGGTTTATATAACAATTGGCTTGTATATATTTAAGCAATATGACTTATCAAAATTATGGGAGAGCATTATGCTCATATATTCATAAGTGCGTACTGAAAAACTTATTTGAGATTGTTCTTTGGAGAATATATTTTTAACATAATTATTTCTAATATAGAAAGTTTTTTTCATAATTATTTTCAATATAAAAGTCTTGAATTTTTTGTAATAATTTTGTGATACTTTTATGGTTGTCATGTTTTTTTCAACGTCATAATTATTAGTTTTTATTCTATTAAATTTTTATATTTTGTTTTTACTATTTTCAAAATATCTATAATAAATTTTTGAAATGAAAAGTTTTAGCTACAACAAAATAGTGAGTAAGAAATAATAATAAAATTTCATTAATAGAGCTTGTGGAGTTGAATCTCAAGCTTCTCAGACTCAAGTGACTTGAAAATCTCCATCAAGATGGTTATAAAATTTAAAATTTTATGGTGTCTTATGGAGTATACCTAGCTCATTTAGAATCAGTTGCATCTTACATAAATCATAAGGCATAACTTTTTTAAACCATTTCCTCCCATTGGTGATTGGTACTAACAATGAGGGAAAATTCCATGTCATTCTTCGTGGTCTAAAGCTTTTTGAAGCTCAACATATCACTCATTTGGAAACTAAAGATGATTCCTTAGTGGTCATTAATTTGTTGAGACAACAATCCAACCCTAACTGGCGCCTATAGGCTATCCTCGATGAATCCCTTTTAATGCTTGATCAGATTCTAATCACTATGAAAAATATGTCTTACATGAGGCTAACTTAGTTGCCAACTTAATTTCCTATCAAATGGATAATGAAGTGGTTGCATTTGAATTGCCCCATTTTTTGGCAAATATTGGGTGATGTGGCTCAGTTTTTAGTTGTTGACTCTTATGCTAGTTTGAACAAAGTACGAGTTTGATGGTCTTTTCCAAGGTATGAGGCATAGTACCTATTTCCTTTCTTCCTTCAATATCTCATTCTCATAGTGTTTGGTTTCATCATTACTCCATATATCCTTTCTTTATTTAGCCAAGTGACACCTTTCCCTGTTGCCCATACCAATTCTTGTCTTGTCACCTACTTATCTAATATCTTTCACATTGTTATAAAGATTGTGGTCCATACAAGATGTGTGCATATTTTAAATCTTTATAGACCACATTTATAATGTCCATTATTATAAATGATTTTTGTAAATTAATATAAGCAATACTAATATCATTATTATTTTTTAACAAAAGAAAGAAAATTCGACATAAGTTTAACTTTGAAGGAAACACTCTTGAACAAGTTAAGGAGTATGAATATCTTGGATTTGACTTCAACAAAAAAATAATTTGGGAAGATTTTAGAAAGTGAATTTTGGTGGAAGGAAAGAATTGTATGATCTTCAAAGTAGGTGCAGAGAGGCTAAACTTTGGAACTAGAAAACTATCCATGTTCTATTTAATCTTCTAGTGATCCCAGTTGTGTTTTATGGATGTGAATTTTGGGCTAGAAACACTTCTATTTTAAGGTGGAAACAAATTGAGATAATTCAAAAGTGCTTGATCACAAGCAATTTTAAAATTAAAAGTTTGGTTAACTATGATATTTGGTTGACTGAAGTGGAGGAAGTCCCTATTGAAGTAACTATTATGATGCATATTTTAGACCATATCTACAATGGTAGACTTCCCCAACCCCTAATATATTCCTTGATCATGGTTTCCCTCCACCTCCTCAAGAAATTATTGTGGACTATCCTTAGTGCCCGCTCAATGACCATGTGGCATCACTGAAACCACTACATAACTCCGCCTAGGGGACTCTAGGACCACCTGTGAGCCCAACATGTGTCCCATTTAGTTGTGACATTTCAAAAGGAGAAATGGGATCCACTTCCTTGCACACTCGTCCACTTAAATAGAGAATCTCATGGAGTTCCTTCCCAATTAATAAAATGTTGACCATGTAGAAGAAGGTAAAATAAAAGAGCTTCTACCACCCCAAATCGGTAAAAGGCTAAAAAGAAAAAAAATTGGCACTTAGCCACCATTAATATCAACTAGGAAAATCTCTATGCAAGATGCCTTTGTTAGATCACATTGAATCTAGAATGACATGCTTTATGCTCAACTTCTCGGAGACAAATCTATATAAACCCTAGTGGTTTATTATAATAATATATGTATATATCTACAGACATTGAGCAAGTTCATCAGTTGTGAATTTTTGCATTATTGAGGAATCTTTAAATTTTTTTGCTATTGTTGAATGTATACTATGGTATTTGTAATCTATGGCTTTATTTACAACCTTTTCATGTTTAATCTTAATAGAGCATGGATACTATCCCCCTGTCACCTATTTCCTTTTTTTAACTGGGGTGCACCGTGTTGATTTCTTTCATACCAAGCCTAATTTATTTATGTTGGTCTTTTTGCTTTCCATTATCCTTGAATATTAGTGAATCATACAACTTTTCATCTCTTTCACTCTTATTTGAAGTGGGTATAAAATTGTAGCATTTGTAGCTTCTATTTGCAGGCAGTAAATCAATTAGGTTTGGTTATTCATATTCACCCTCTATTGAGAGTGCTTATGTTCATTATTGAGTGCTGTTTTGACACAAGCCAACTTGCTAGGATCTCGAGATTTGATTTCCTCCAATGAAGTTATTCCCAAGGTTCTCCGGGGTAAATATTTCCTTGCGAATTGAATGGTGAAGAGATTTGGAACAAAGCCACGAAGCATAAATCAGACCAAGTTGCAATTCAATACCCCATGGATGCAAGCATTTGGAGAGAATATGTATTCACTCGTGCAAGATTTTCAAGATAGATCAAATCACAAAGCCACCCAGATGTGCGCACCCACGAGATAGATTCATCATTAAGCCCAAAGATGATCTCTTCCACGCATTCGTCACAACAAGGTAAAGAAAACAACAACAAACTCCAACTAAAAGAAAGCACGAATTTGAAGTACAATAAACAAGAGGCTCTCTGAAAATAATGAATAATGTAAGCATACATTCAACAATTTCACATAGATAGTAGCAATTCACACACCATGAATGAAGCGCCAAATTTATATCTTTATTGCATTAAGAATCTGACCCTTTACATTGCTTTTGTGATTACAATATATAGAATTTGATCCACAACTCTGAATTTCAAATTTAGGGCATCAAAGAGAAAAAATAATTTAAAATAAAACTTTACTAGAAGGGAAACTATTCTTAATTGACACTAGATAACTTGCATGAATCTATGAACCCATTTACAATCAGTTTTCCCATGCCAGGAGGGTCAAACTCGCCAAGAAGAAAGAGAAAAGAAGAAGGGGTTTCTTCAGAAAACTCAGAGTCTTCTTCTTGTTTCTGGAAGTCTTTCTTAGAATCTTCATTTGGAAGCTCATCTGACAATGGAGACTGATAGGGAACCCTTAGTTCTTTGAGAACAAACTCAAGATGACCAAGAATCAGATATGGAGTTCAACTGGTGTGGAAAAATGTGATCCCACTGGAAACACCCAGTTTTTTCAGACCTTGACCTCAACTCCAAAAAATTTAAGTGTCAAAATTTACAAGTGTTTTATCATCAAACATTGGCCCGAAGTTCAGACTTGTTGGAGGCCAAAGAGGCCAAAATATCTAGAGGGCCGAAAGGCCAAAAATCTTGGAAGGCCAAAAACTGCTTCAGGGAAATCTTAAGTGC
Organism: Thuja plicata; assembly: GCA_018584345.1. Lineage (NCBI taxonomy): Eukaryota > Viridiplantae > Streptophyta > Pinopsida > Cupressales > Cupressaceae > Thuja > Thuja plicata. The sequence goes on from MU224737.1 coordinate 9,947,960, forward strand.
TGGAGATTTCTTCTTCGGGATTGCCTTGCGGTCTGATGGGTCAATTTGGAAATACCTATGGGTGGGCAGCCCAGAGCTTTTGTATGATCTCCTGAATTTCCTCATAGTTTATCTCTTTCCTGTTTTCCTTAGTAACCCTCCATTCCTGCTTTTCTTTAAAAGCAGTTAGCTTAGAAGTGAAGAATTGGATTTCTTCCACATGATTGCTCATCTTCATCATTTCTTCCTTCGAATAGAATAACTGTTTCAAGGCTTCCTTAGTCCCTACGCCTGCCATGATATCTTGGAATTGTTGGACTACTTCTTTGGATGGCCGTAAGATGTTCTTAGCTTCATCCTAGTATAAATCAATGCCAACCCCGGTAAAGAAAGCCTCTATTTCCTCCACCCATTCCATGACTTCTTTTTTTTTTTTCAAATATGGAGGCTTGACACTTTTTGTAAATGCTGATTATCTTGATCATGTGCTTGATCCATGTCTCAAATTTGTCCAGCTCCTCACCCTCATATATTTTTAACAGGACCTGGAAGCACTGTTTTATGATGGTTTATAAATCTTGGAGGGCGGCTCTCCATTTGCTGGTCTCTGATTCCAAGCCACCATCCTCTTTCATTAAATCTATCAAATTTTTAGCCTCTATTAGGATAACCATGTAAGGTTTGAATATCTACTTGATGGCTCCTTCCCTGTATTGCTCAAAATATACCTTCCAATCTGTACTTGCTTTGATGAAGGAGGGGGTTAGACCTGTTGGTAAGTCTGGGGAATTTCTTTTATCCAATACTTCCTGTAGTGAGGCCTCTGGGAAGTTGGGGTTAATGGGACCAACCATTTTGTGGATAAACCTCTTCAAGGTTTCATTCTGCTCAGTCAAAGCTTTTATGGTCTCTTCATCTTTACTCATGAAACCTAGAGCATGTTTGAGCCCTAAGGCTGCTAGTGTCTTGCTCCCTTCCTTGGTAGGTTCCCCCAAATCTACCTCCTTAAATGTGTAGTCTTCTGAAGTAGTTTGGGCTTGAGATGTGCTGGTGGATGGGACTGCAACCTATGCCTTCTAGCGTCCCCTAGTGTTCTGGGTGACATATGACATTGTCTGCACTGGTAATATGACCATTTTCTGTTGAAATGGTTTCCCCAAGGATTCTATGTCCACATTTTACTTTTCATCATCATCCGTGTAAGTTCTCCTCCTTAACTGGAATTCTCTAGTAAACCATGTAGGCTTACTAGAGGCGGTGACTGGCTCATATGGGGTAACTTGCAAGATGGAATCTAAATTTTGTGACCCCAGAATCATCTCTTGATTTGGCCCTTTACCCTTTTCCTTCCTTTGCCTCTCTTCATTCCCCTCCTCTTGGTGTTCTTCCCCTTTCTCCCTTTCATCCTCCGCCCTTCTCTTTTCTTCTCCTGCCTCATCTTGTTTTTCTTGGCCTCTATTTTCATCACCCGAGGAGCTAGCTAACACTTATGTATTAAGATTGGTCATGAACTTCGGTGTGGTTTCAAAAGGTGACACAAACTCTAGGTTTATTTACCCTCCAGGAGTTGGGATGTGGCAGAGCAAAGGGCTCAATTATGGTGGAGTAGGTGTTGGGAGATTTAGAATTGGAGGTAGAAGAGTAGTTAGCAGAGTTTGGAGGAATGGTGGGGGAATTGGAATAGAAGGTGGGGCAGTAGTTGGTGGAGCAGGAACATGAGGGGGCATTGTGACAGGAATGGATTCTATGGTGGGTTCTTTTATAGACACCTCTTGGGCAAATGCAGATTCCAGATTCCTGAGCCCGTGATCCATTTTGGAGCTCTTTCCCATAACAGGTATATTCAGGTTTGGGTTAGTGAATTGAGTGGGAGGTGGAGTTAAGGTTAACTGTGGTTGGAAGAGAGAAGGACCACATACCTTGTATCTAATCATATACCCTAGTGTATCTTGGCCATAATCTGAGAAACCTTCTAGACCTTCAAAGTCCAATATTTGGAACTCATCCAATCCAAGAACATCTAAGGGGTTATCTTGCTCTTTAGGGTATTCTTGCTGATTCTGACTAGTTTCCTTTTCTCTCCTTTTGTGAGATCTTGTTCTTTTGAATAGAGGGACATCTTCCTCATCTTCTTCTTACAAGTCTTCTTGCACGACCTCTAATTGTAGGGATAGAGAAGCTTTCTTTCTCTTGTATATCTTCTTGTTCTTTCCCATGGAGGGAAAATATTGTCCCAAAGTGGAGGGTCCTTCATCTGATGCAACCTGTGATGAGATCATGGGGGAATCCATCTGTCTAGTCATTCTTGTCTTGGGATCCTTAGGCCTTTGGTTTGACCCATATTCCACTACACGTTCATGGCCATACACCATGCTTGACTTCTGCAGTGGTGCTTTCTTGTATTTTGGCGCTGTGTTTTTCTCCCCGCGTTATTTATCTTCTTGTTTGGGTGGATCCATCAACATCTTCATAGGTATTGGGCTCATCTTATAGGGCCTCTTGATCCACTCCTCTGTCATTCTCATCACATGCCTTGCCCGAAAATCAATGTCATCATTTTTATCTTTATCAACCTCTGCGTTCATGATGGGCCTGTGATATATCTTATCATTGGTGTAAATTGCCTCCAATACCTCATCTAAATCATACTCCAAAACTTTAGGGGGAATAAGGGTCTTTATGACTTCCTTTTCTAGGGGGAGGGTCACCCTACAGTAATATCGAATCCTGACCTCATGGTCATCCACATAGTTCATCCAGTGATCCTCCACGTGTGGTTCATGAATGTAGAATTTGCCAATAATGTGGTTGTAAGTGCCTATAGGATCAAAGCGAGGCCGCACTATTTTGTAAAGCTGCAAGGGGTAGTCATCCCATTCAAAGGCCATGAACTTATAGATCTTCATATCTTGTAGGGTATATGGTCCCAATGAAATGGGAAAATCCCAAAAGTGCATCTTCTTGTGCTTTATGTGCTCATACGCATCGGCGAGTTGTCGGGCCATCTCCAAAATGATTATCCAGTTGGATGGGTATCTGGGTAGTTTCTTTGGCTCTATCATTGATCCCGCTATCTGAATATAGGTGACAGTCCTGAATTGAATGTAATAGGCCCCTATGGCCCTTATCTTAGTGGCCACCTCCTCTGACATTCTTTTTGCAAAGTCACCTTCGATGGACCTGATAATTGTGAAGATGAAAGTGTTATTGACTATCCCGTAGTCTGGGCTATCCTCTGACATTTTTTCCCTCTTCTGTAGTTGGGGGTATATGATGTAAGGCCATGTGTTGGGGTCATTTAGGTTTCCCCTCTTGGTGAGTCCTGGGTAATCCGCCCGGGCTGCTAATAAGTATACCACATAAGTGATCATGTAGAACTTGGGGTTATGTTTTATTGCCCTGAGCCATTCGTCCAACTTGTCGCTAATGATGGTTCCCCAATTGAACCTAGACCTATGACCCTTGAGTCTTTCAATCAGGATAATCATCCAATTCTCCAGTTGGGAGGATTGTGGTAACCCATATACTTGGCTCAACATGGTTATGGCCACTTTGATGTCATCCTTCATGTATCCCCTCCTTAGGTCTATCTTGTCCAACTTATTCTTTGGGAGAGGTTGTTCAAGGTAATTGTCATTGACTATCTCATATGCTTTGTCACCTTATTCCTGAACCATAGATTCCCCTTTTCTATGAAGAATTCATAGAACTTGTCTATGAATTTGTGAAGATGGAATAAATCCTCCACGATGTCTGGCCTGATATCTAATATTACTTGGCCCTCTGTGTTTTGAACCACCCTTTTGTCTGAATCATAGTGATTTTCTAAGGTCATGATTAACTGGGTGGGCTACTATGTTGACAAGTCCTTCTAATATGAATGAAGTATAGTCCTTTGACCTTCCTTGTGGTTGGGCACACCTTGTCAATAATTGATCCCAATTTACATTCCTGATATCAGTATCGGTGATCTCACTGTGCTTGTTGCTGATCTTTGAAGGGGGGTGTTCCCCTTGTATAGGTACTTCATGGGTGAAGTAATCTTTTACTCAGTCATTCCTGTGATAGAACATGCAAATATCAGTATCTTATTTGAGGAATAAACTGAAAGAAAGCTGATTAAACTAAGAAAATAGAGTGAAAATGCCAAAGTCACCAAGAATGCAGGTTTTTGCACTTTCAGGGTTTCAAACGCCGAAGAAAGTTTAGGGGGCTGAAAAGGCCGAAAGTGCAAAAACAAAGTCATCATTCTCAGTGGGATATTTTAGACCTTTCAGCCTATTATGCCCTGCATCCTCATCCCTACATTTTGTGTGCAAAATGTTAGGTCCCCCTTTTTTTGCTCACTTTCTGCTTTTGGCTCTTGCCTTCTCTTTTCCTTTGTTTTCTTTATTTTCCTTCTCCAGGGTTTTCTTCCCCGCGGTGTTGTTTTTTTTTGTTGGTCTCTTGTGTCTCTGGGACCCAGTCTCGGAGTTGCTCATCTTTTTTCAGGAGCCAGATTCCAGACTCTAGGATTCTTCACCGCGATGTCTTCTTTCCTTAAGGTGGCATCGTCGTATGGAATCCCCGGGCTCAGAGTCTGGAGGTTTGTCTGTCTGGAGTTTGCAAAAGGAAAGGTAAATTGCTTTTACCATGGGTATAAATAGAAGTTACCTTTCTTTTTCAAATTTATCATGATTAAACACTTGAGCGATTCTAGAGCGATTTAAGAGTGATTTGCAGCGATTAACCAATAATCCAATGCTAACCATTTTTGAGCTTTTCTGAGAAATCATGGGTGGTTTGTGGTGGCGAGTTGTGATAGTTTGGTAGTTGAAGCTAGTGCAGAGCATTCATGGTGGTTTCCTTTCCTCGCCCTTCTTTGTTTTCAGGTTGGTGCCTTCTCTCTGTTTGGCTTTTCGTCTTTCTAGTTGTTTATTTTTGCGTTGTCTCATTTTGTTGTTTCGATCTTTTATTTCTTTCTAGTTCACCACCCGTTGGTGGGTCAGCTCTGCCAAAGGGTTTTCCACCCTCTATGCAGATGCATAGTCTGTAGATGATGTAGAAAGTTGTTAATATTCTGTACATTCTTTGTTTTTGTGAATATCTTCTTTGCACTGTGTATATATGTAAATTTGGTGTATATCAATTCAGTCTGCATGTATATACCCCTTTAGCTCTATTGTATATTGGTGTATATTCTATGTATATCTACCTTGGTCTGTCAAGCTCACTGCACTGCATTGATTTCTGGTTTTAACTTGCAAGCTCGCTCTATGCGGGATACCGCCTGGTTGAAACTCAGCTCTCGGTCAGTTTCAACCAGGTGGTTTTCTCTCTCCTCTGTAAACCAGCTTGACTTGTATTTATGTCCCATGCGTGCATTTAAATTTGTCCAAGTGGCCTTCGCCTTTCGCACATTCAGACAGTTGGCTCCGTCGCCGTCACCATAACTCCTATTTATTGCCTACCTACGTGGCGCCCATGTAGGTCTGACGACTCACTTTTATGCACACCTTCCAATGGTTACTTCCCCAGGCTTTGGGTTTCTTGCCATCACCCATCCCGTGTCCTTCTTTTATTAAGTGTGATAAAATCCCCCGGACCCGGATGGTTAATTGAAATTCTAAGTTTGCAATATATGTATGAACGCTTTCCAGAGTTTTTTTTGAATGAAGCTAACTTTTCAGGGGAAGCAAACGTCACGATGGTAAGATCTCCAGACCTTGGAGTGTTTGTATGTCTATATGTTCTGATGGTCACCTTGCCTTGCAGGTTTCCAAAACAATAAACTTTTAAACATGTCTGAAGCATCCACATCCTCACCACCCAGAAGCCCGAAACTACCTTCTATGACGGTTACCAGGGTGGCAGTTAGATCCAAAATAGAGAAGGCTCTGGAAAAAATGCCCATGAGCCTGAAATATGTAAAAGACGACGTTATCACAGGCTCCAAGATTGAGTCCAAAGTCTAGCTTATTACCGACACTAGCATCGGGACATGGCCCAAAATGCAGGCCTTGGTAAAGATAATGTACATCCAACGACAGGCCGGGGATCCATTTGCCATCAAAATTAGAAACTCTGGGATTCTCAAGGCAGCTTGTTTCCTGTGCTCTATGCAATCACCAGAGCTTACTCTTACACTTTCCATTCACTACAACACATATGTCTGGGCTATTATGCTCGCAGCCCCGACACTTCTTGGTATCCACCCTCCTGAATTTGTATGCGGCTCGACATGTTCTGCATCAGGAAAAAACTATCATTAACATATGGGAAGGTGATATGGAAAATTATGGATCGTGGAAGGTAGAACTTGAAGAACTCCTCGGTCTAGGGGAGGAAATGGTTTTTGATTCTGGGATTCTGGGAGAAGAATCATTCAATTTTGTGAAAACACAACACTCCAGACTTGACCTCACATTGGAGGTGCTCAAGCAACTGGTAGGGGTTTTGCATGATAAGGTCAACTCAGTCCAGTATTCTTCAAATATGTACAAAGCATTTGTCACAAAGGTCTCCAGAGCTTACCCATTTAGCATTGATACATGCACTTCGGAGGAATACATTTTGGGGAAGTTTGATGAATTAATGGAATCAAGATATCAATCCCCAGAAGGAGTGGATGCGACTCAAATGGCGAGATTAACTCACATAATCCTTAGCAGTCATGATGCAGCAAAAATGGCCGATGAATTCAAGAATAGTGTTCTGGAGCTAGGAGAATAGATTGAGGCAGCTAAGTACTAGTGGTCTGGCCTCAAAGAGATTGATGAGGATGGAATCTCCCACCTCCTCTAGACCTTCAACAATAACAAGCAACAATGGATTTTCTCCAGGGGCAAGAGAAAACCAAAGCATTTTGTATTCTTTATTCTTTCGGAACGTAAGTTCCTGGATCCCGGGGTCCCGGATCCTACATTTTTGTATTCTTTCAGTGATCTGTGTCCCGGTCCCCGAGGCCGACTGGTCACTTTCAAGCAGTTAATAAGGGTAGTCAAAGGTTGTCAGAGGACAAATAGCTACATCAAGGCACGTCAGATCAATAGTTAGTTTTCTGACAGATGGTCTTCTCAAGGTGCTACTTTGGATATACACCTGACACATTAGAGACAGGGTGCCATGTTTCCCATTTATGAGGCATGTAGCCTCGATCCTCGAGAGATCAAATTTCTTCCTTCTCTTTCTCAGCTCTCTTCTTAAGGCTGATTCTTCCACTCCACTTTCTTGTCTCATTCTTCTAACATGTCAGGCCTATTTCGTCTCAAGGTCTTTTGTAGGGTGGCGCAGGTAGTACCCGCCCCCAGATAATATATTCTATTGTACAGTGTAATGTGAAATAGGGTTAGGGTTAGGGTTAAATGTAAATGTGTATAAATAATAAGTCCGGCCATTTCCCAAGCGTCGGCAAAATTGATGATTTTGTAGTCCATAGTAATAGAGAAGTAGTATTTCCATTTCAGTTGTAGAGCTCAATGCTCCTTGGTCTTTTAAGCTTTTAGCAGTTAGATGCTCCCTTGGAGCCACCATTGTACTACACACCAGTGGTTGCTAGAAGGAATATTAATGAAGAAGAGATGGTTCTTGCAATGATGTTGTTGGCACCTTGTCTTCCGAGTTAATGGTATTTTATGTTTAATGTTCTTCATGTCTTCTACTATGATATTTTAAGTAGATTAATGACCTTCTTTCCCTTGCTACTGATCAAATATGAACTGATGGTTGTGTATTTATTCAGTATTTAGTATAGTATATTAGAGCATTATTGATGTATGGAATGTTCAAACATAACTATAAGTAGATGGAATACTTCTAACCCTGCATGATCTTTTTCAATTTATTTTCTAAATGTAGAATGCTTGGAGGAACCCCATCTTACTGAATCTCCAGAGAGAATGAGTTGAAGAAACCAACTACCCCCCTCGAACACAGTCACATTTCCCAACCGAGCCCCGCACCGTTGTGACCTGACACCCAGGTGCTTGGAGGCCTGGGGAATCTTATTTCCCCGGATAACCTTTTGCAGGCGGAGTTGGCCGGTACCCCGGTACTCGGTGACAACTTATGACTGTTGGCGGACTCGGTCACCAAAGCCCCATCAACACAGCCTCTAAAAGTCCAAAGGTTTTGCGGATGCTGAAAGTGTGAAGTCTCAAAATCTGAAGCTAGAACTTGGAGGCTTGAACCTGTTGGGATTTCAAGCCTTTTGGGAGTCCAAAATTTCAAAAGCCTGAGTTTCTGAAACAACAATGAGGGAAAGGTCTTTAGAGATTCGGTCCTATCAGTGTTTCAGATGTTTTGGAGGTCCAAAAAACTGAAAGGGCTGAATCTCTGACACCAAGATAGATGACCATGACTTGGTTTTTGGCCTTTCAGAGGCTGAAAATGTGCGACAAAGGTTGCGACCAAAAAACCTAATACAAAAAAAAAAATCCTAGAGGGCAAAGCCCGACCTGACATGGACAACCTCTTCACAAAAAATGAAGGCTCCCACAGGCCCCCTTAGTGACCAAGAGAGAAGAAGACCCAAAATGCCCTAGGCTAGACTAGCGCTAGGGCAAGAAAACACTCTGAAACCTAAAAGAAAACCAAGAAAAAGAAAATGAGAGGCACGCGAATGAGACTTACCTTAGAGGGGAAAAAAGTGAGGAGGAAGGCATAGGAAAGTGGGAGGTGAGAGCATGCGGTCAAGTTTTCTAGCCAAGGGTGAAGACGCTGAAGCTGCGAGCTCTCAAGAAAAATTAGAATCGAGGGTGCAAAGTGTTTTTGAAATAGGGCCTTCATAACTTATAGCCCACAGGCCTTGACGTCAGCGCTTTCGGTGGTTTCGATGTCCGAAACACCAAAATTTTGGAGGTAGACATCTTCAAAATTTTTGGTGTTTTCAGATGCTGAAAACACCAAAGGAACTGACTTTCAGCCTTTTGGCCATTTCGGTGTTTCAGAGCACCAAGTTCCCCAAAATGCCAAAAGGGCCAAAAGGCCGAAAAAGGGTTTTTTTCTTAGTATCATGCTGATGCCTATTCTTCTGAAGCTGAACGAGTGAGGACTCGATAGGGAAAACTAGACCAAAAAAAATATAAAGCAAAAAAAAGGGGGGGTCCCAATAGTCAGAGGACCAAAGAAATGGGGTGTGTGTTGTGGACCCACAATAAAATAGCCTAAAAAAGGAGGAATGACCAAGGCATTTCTTTATCATCACTACTCTTCCAGGCTATAACTTCACAATAGAACAAGGCCAATAGGTGTTGGTGTTGATCAATCTTTCAACGACTTCCAATCTGCAGTTTTCTACTAGTTCCCGGTGTGTGTTCACGTGTTTTCATTCCTTGACCCTTGACTGTGGTATTTAGAACATTTTTCATTTGCTCCCAACCTTCGCCAAGTAGACTAGGGCTTCTCAAAAAGAGCTTGCTGCTAGTCAGGCATTCATAGCCCCGACAAAGTTTTCCCCAAATCCCAAGTATAACCTTGCTCTACTGCCAGTCGGGCATTCATAGCCCCGGTAGAGGTTGTCATAGTTGCCCAAGTATGTCTTGTCTGCTAGGTTTTAGCTTTCTTTCTCTTGAGAGTTCTATCTTTGGACAATCATTTTATTCCTTTAGTGTGTTCCTTAAATATGTGAAGCCTTTGGATGTTTGCGTGCTCCGTGTGTTCAGGTCCATAACAATGGAATTTTTATTTTTGTATTTAATCTGATCTGGGCAACGATTAGGATGTGCCACCTAGATTTCACACTTGTGGCCTCTTTGGGACACTTTTATTTTTGTGTGCTTCTTTTCTTCTCTCTTCAGCTATTCTTTTCTTTTTCCACCGCCTTTGCTTTCATTTCAGACCTGGGTTCTGGGACTGGTGGGTACCTAAATCCACGCACTAATGTTGGTCACAACCATCAAATTCTCAAGGAACCATTTCTCTCAAGTGTTTCCTTTTAGTATATTTCATGATTAGGACAACCGAGCTTTGAACTTCTTGTCGATCACTGATAGTTGTCATCACCTTGCCCCTTTTGACAATGTTCTTTGAGTTGCACATTCCTTTTGAGATTTGACTAAGAAATACCCCCTTGCTCCAAATTGTAGACTAAATTGGAATGGATCCAAGAGCACACTGACCCAAAAAAAACACACGAGCCCCAAAAAAAGAAAAAAAGGAAGAAGGACTGATAGTGAGGGCGATGAAGAAACAACAAGAAAAGAAAGGAAAGAACTGAAAAAGGGGACTATGGTACAAGGGACAGAAGGTAGTCCCATTTAGGATTCAAAGTAATGTTTGAGGAATTTCCCATTGAATAGAAATGGGGTCAACTCTCCATCCAATGTGCTGATCCTAAAAGTGTTTTCCCCCAGGATCTCTGATATTTGGTAAGGGCCTGTCCACAATCTTTGGAACTTGGCGTGACTGCCCAACTTTTCTTTCACCTTATCCCACATGAGGACAAGGTCAGAGATCCTGAAGGATTTATTGGTGGCTCTCTTGTCGAACCACCTCTTGACTATGGTTTGATGTTTTGATACATGTTCCAGAGCTGATGTTCACTTCTCCTCTAAGTTAAGGAGATTCATGAGTCAAACTTGGACTCGATCTTGTCCTCCCACATACTGGTCCATGAATCTGAGGACTGGGATTTTGAATTTCATAGGGAAGACTGGTTAAAATCCATAGACTGGCTGGTACAGAGACATCCCCAGGGCATTTTTGATCCTTACACGATCAATCCATAGAGCGTATTTCAATTATGCGTGCCAATCCCTGGGGTTGTCATCCAGGAGGTGTTTGATCACTGTTGTTAAGTTTTTTTTGGTAGACTCTGCTACACCATTTCCTTGTGGGTAGTAATTTGAAGAGAACTTGAGGATTACCTGGTTCTCAAAGGCCCATTGTGTTAGTGAAGCTGAAGAAAAAGAGGGAGCATTGTCACATACTAGATAAAATGGCATCCCAAACCTAGTTATGATGCACTCCTCCAAGAATTTGGTTACGACCTCTGTGGTACAATTCTTTAGTGCTTGAGCTTCCGTCTAGTGGGTGTAGTTGTCAGTAGCTATCAGGATAAACTTTTTCCCTGCAGACAAAGGGTGGTTAATCATTACAACAAAATCTAAACCCCATTGGGAAAACATGTATACCTCGTATACTGGTTGTAAGGGCATTGCGGGGTTTCTCTCTTGAGTTGCACTGGTTTGACAAGTGTGGAAAGATCTCACTTGTTTGATTGTGTCTCTAAATATTGTAGGCCAAAAATATCCTGCCCTTAAAATCTGGTGAGCCGTTGCGTTAGTTGATCCATGTCCCGTTCAGTATTTGTCATGGAAATTTTCTAGGATTTGCTTTTCCTCAAGTCTGTCCAAGCATATTAGGTATAGGCCTTCATAATTGCATTTGTACAGCTACCCATTCTTCAACATGTAGGAGCTACTCTTTATTCTCAATGCTCTTCTCTGAGAACCACTCATTTCCTCTGGGCAACAGTTTTGCAGCAGATAATACACTATGTCTTGGTACCATACATCACTGATCACACCTGGATCAGTGTAGGTTTGGCAAACCAGTCCTTCTTCAACCTCAGAGATTAGCTTTGTCAGGCCTTGGCCCCTTACTAGTTTCATTGGTTGGATTTCAAGGTCAAACTCTTGGAGGATGGCCATCCATTTTCCTCTCCGCTCTCCCAGCTCGTTCTGCATCAAGAGGGACTTTACAGCTGCATCTAGAACTACCCCAATGATTTTACTTCTCAAGATGTAATGCCTAAATTTTTTCACCGCTCTGACGAGAGAAAAAGACTATTTATCCAGGTTTGGGTACTTGAGCTCAGTGTCTTTGAAAGGGAAACTCATAAAAGCTACGGGTCTCTCATCTTCACTATCCTTCTTCTCTGTGAGGATGCCTACGCATGAGTGCTCAGATGCAAAAGAGTAAACCTTGAAAGGGATAGTATAGTCTGGGCTGACCAGGACTGATGCCATAGCGATGGCATTCTTAATCTTCTCAAAATATTTCTTGGCTAGGAGAGTCCATTCAATCTTGGCATCTTTCTTGAGCATGTCGTTCAACGGTTTTACTATCTCTATGAAACCAATAATGAACTTCCTCACGAAGTTGATCTTCCCAAAGAAATATTTCAGCTCTTTGTGGCTGTGTGGTGGTGTCAATTTTAGAATGGCTTCCACCCTTTCAGGATCTATGGCTATCCCCTTTTATGAGATGATATGTCCCAAGAGTTTGCCTTCAGTTACCCCAAACACACATTTCTTGGGATTGAGGGAAATCTTGAATTCCCTGCATCTTTGAAGGAATTTTCTAAGGTCACTTAGATGGTCAGCTCTTTGTTTTGAGAAAACTATGAGGCCATACATATAGATGATAATGCACTTCCCCACTATTCCTTTGAAAGCTATGTCCATTGCTCTCTAAAAAGTGGCCCCTGCGTTGATTAGTTTGAAGGGCATATGATGGTAGGTGAAGGTTCCCCATTTGGTTGTGAATGTTGTTTTTATCCTATCTTCCTCTCGCACCATCACTTGGTTGTAGCTTGAATAACCATCTATAAAGGACATCATTTGGGACCCATTGACCTTTTGTAGTACTTCATTGAGAGACAGGAGCGAGTAATTGTCCTTCTAAGAAGATTTGTTGAGGTTCTGGAAATCTACACACAATCTAATCTCTCCAGTTTTATTTCTTATGAGTACCAGGTTTGCAACCCATATGGAATGCTAGATTGGAAAGATGATCCTAGAATCAAGCAACTTTTCAACCTCCTTTTGGATCAAGGGTTCAATGGTAGGGTTCAAGAGTCTTTGCCTCTGTTGGAAAGGCTTGGAGTTTGGTTTCAGAGGGATGTTGTGTACTATGACTGAGGTGTCATATGTCTTCAATTCTTCATAGCTCCATGCTATGACATCTTGATATTTGGTGAGGAGCTTCACCATTTTTTCCTTTTCTTCTTTATTCCCTACCTTTCTGATGTGGACCTCCCTAGGTTCCTCTTCTGTGCCAAGGTTATGGGTATCACATTCTTTACCATCCGGTGTTACATCTGGGCATCTCCCTATTGCAGTCTTGTCACTATCAAAAATCCCTCTAGTTCTACCATCCCTTTGGGTATGGTGTCAGTTCTTAGATTTATAACACCTTGATCATCAGGAGCTTCAAGTTCAACTATTTCTTCACCTTCCTTGTCCTCATCGATGATTTGTATTTTGAACACGCCGACGCACATGGTAAACTCCAAAATGTGTTGATCATCCTGGAAGACTTGAAAGTTAGTGATGTTGTCTAGAATGGCCGGAGCTGTGACAAGTTTGACTGAGAATTTATTCAGCTTGGATTTCTCCATTGGATGTAATGAACTGGCCGATATAGCCAAGGCATTGACAACAACATTTCTTCTTCTTGGGATGGTTTTGATGTTGAAAGCATCAAAGTTGTTGATCAGGTCCCATGCTCTATTTCGATAGGCTGAGAGCCTTTTGTCATTGTAGGTATATTGACTATGGATCTTCTTGACAACCAATTGAGAGTCCCCTTCTACTGTCAGGATTCTTATTCCTTTCTCATATTCTAGGAGGAGTCTGCGGACCAATGCTTCATACTCTACAACATTGTTAGTGCATAAAAATTGCAACCTATAAGCGGCATAGAAAGACTTACCTCTTGGGTTTATCAATTCGACCTTTGCACCCACTCCCTGTTTACATTTGGAACCATCAAAGCACAATTTCCGGATCTGGGGTTGCTTGGTAGGATAGGTTTTGGCCAATTTTCCCTTTAGAGGGCCCTTGGTTTTCAGTTTCCACCCTTTCTCCCCATCACTGTCAGAAGAGGTTGATTCTCCTGTACCTTGGGTATTCATGGGTCTGGTGATCTCAGTACTTTCACTGCTCTTTTCTTCTAGAATTCCTCTATAAGGGGGGCATGCTCCATGATCAGAGGTACTCCACTCATTAAGTATGTTTGAGGCGGGGTCTCGATCATCAAAATCTGACCCACTCTCCTGATCTTGGATTGGGGTGTTTGTAGGAACTGGGACATCTACCTCTAGCGAGATGTTATTCTTGTCCTTCGTCTCAAAGATGCCCCCTTTTAGTGTAGGGGTCTCTGATAGCTTACTTGATGAGGTGATTTGGCTCAATACCCTTGATAATGCTTCCTGGGAACTGGGGCATGTGAACTCAGAATGGCTAGCTTGGTGCAGTTGACAGTACCCTGGTAGTAACAAAATGTTAGGATCTGCATCCCATCCCAAGTGTTGTAGGCTAACCGTAGTGTTGTTGACGAAGTGTTGGAAGATGTCATCATCAATATATGACTCTAAGAGACCCAAAATGGGGCTGTGGTTCAATTCTAGGTCCTCTCAAATTTGGAACATGAGGATATCATCCATTTGATAAGTACCCAGGTCCGTCTGGGTGAACATGACTTCATTTGGGGCATTGTATTCGGTGATCATCTATCTCAATTTAGGCTCTGCATCAATCTTGATCTGGTTGTTTAGGCCTCTCCATGGTAGCCATAGTTGGGTGAAATCTATGGAAAGCCAACCCCTTAGGCACTTGGTCCATTCTTGACTCAACAACATCCCATAAGTTTTAGGTATGTCTACTATATGTACATCAATGTGTTCTTGTATTCTAGGATCTGCTACCAATTGGATGTGTACATCTTTAAGCACAATGATTACCTTGACCTCAGTTTTATCCAATTGCATGACCACTTGGTTTGTTACTTGGGGCACCATCCCCAACTTCTGACAAATTGATAGAGGCATGACATTGCATGAAGCTCTTGAATCAATCAGGAAATTGTGTAAGTTCTTTCCAAACATCCTTAGACTGAGTAAGAATGGTGGGACCTCCACCCTATCTTAGAACATAGTAGGGAAAACCTCAGATGTGTTGATGCTGGATGTAGGTACCCTTGCATTGTTGGGTGATGAGCCAGGTTTTGAGTGGTTCATAGATATTAGAAGGGCCTCCTTTTGAGATGGACATCCTTGCAGTAATTTGAACATAGATATGTTCACTTTGGTTTTCTTCAGTTCATCGACTGCGCTGTATTTGTCACTTGACCATGCCGCACTCCTGTAGCTGGAATATGTACTTGTTGTAGGAGGTGTAGGACCATTTGGGATTTTAGGAGGTACGGGATTGTTATAAGCCTGAGGGTTTGGTGGGGTTGGTTGTTTTCCTAGGGGAATACCATCTATGAGAGGCTCCTTTCTACTCTGAAGGTTGTATGAGTTTCTTTGATCATTTTGGAAAGCCTGTACTTCAGAATACTCTGATTTATTTTCCCTCTAGAAGGGAAACACAAACTCATCCTCCCCTGCAAAGGCACCTAAAATTTCCTCCTTTCCAGATTCATAGGAGTCAAACACCATAGCATTGAATTGCACAAGAGGCTCCTTGGATTCTAGATGTAATGATCACAGGAGTTTCCCCCATACCCATCATTGCCTTGCTATGAATTTGGAGCCCTGACAAAATTAGCCTCTGATGCTTTGTAAGCATTGGCATTGTCTACTGGGATGCTGCCATTATTGGGTCTAGTGTTCAATGACCTATTTGGTCTTTGCTGCCCAAATGTCTTATCCTGTGTATTTCCGTTATTGTTATTGTATGTGTTGAAATTCTGATTTGGATTTTGAGGATATGTATTTGGACTGGTAGGTTCCTATTGATACCCACCTTGATTCTGAGATGGATTCAACTTCATCCGGGTGAGGTCATTGGTGAGTTGGGATAATGTCTTCTTCATGAAATCTAGTTTAGAGGCCATGAGAGTATCAGGCTCTGCTTCGGGCACAACTCTCTATTCCACAAATGATGTCTTGTGAGCCTCATAACCCAGATAAGTAATAGATGAGGGTGTGGCTATAAATGGTTGCACCGAAATAGGGTTCAACATAGGCATGTGAGTTGTCAGAGCTTGATTGTTTTTTGCAAACAGATGTGGGACAACAAGGTTATTCATGATAGGTACAAATGCATAACTCCCTTCTTGTGGGTCCATCTGCTGGGTGAACTTGATGGCCTCATTGTACACCTTTTCCATCATGTCTCTATCCACCGGGGGAAGCCTCCTCAGAAAGATTGAGGCGAAAGGATCCAAAGCCTTTAGGTAAACTTGTATGATACTCTCTTCTGGTATGGCATAAGGATCTTCCAACTTTTGATGCATTTTGTGAAAGCGATGATTGAACATGGTGATAGGCTCTTTAGGATCCTTCCTCATTGTAATAAATTGGTGATGTATCGTGGCTGGATCCACATATAGTTTGAATTGATTTAGGAATTTGGTTTCAAACTCGTTCCATGTAGAAATAGACCCTCGTGGTAAATTCAGGTACCAATTGTAGGCAAATTCCCTCAAAGTGGATGGGAACATACGACAAACAACGTCTTGGTGGACGATCTCTTTACAGTTGCAAATTTCCTTGAAGGCACGAATGTGTTCTTCCACTGTCCTTGATTCACCATATATAAACCAGGTGCAAAAATTATTTGGATTTTTGGGTAACTCATGGAGCTGCCCAACAAAATTTAGGGGTGAGTTGATTGCGTTGGCGAAAAAGGCCATCGGTCGAAGTTGTTGCGGATTCTGATTTTGCAAGTTTTGATTTTGCATTATGGCTATGATGATAGTCAGGGCAGCGATATGTGATTGCTGTCCAAAATAATTTTGAGACTTGGTAAGGTGGGAAGAGGATTTCTCTTTGTTCTTTCCTTTGTCACTTTGAGCTTTACGATGATGGGTGAGTTCAAGGAACTTGCCTCTCTTCAGAGATGATCTAAGCACTCGCTTGAATCTCTTTGGAGAGAAAGATCCAATTTTATCCAACTTTTGAGTCTTGAGGCCCTCCTTCTAGCACCACTTCTATTGAGCATTTTTTTGACACAAGCCAACTTGCTAGGATCTCGAGATTTGATTTCCTCTCTTGAAAGAACAATGAAGTTATTCCCAAGGTTCTCCGGGGTTGGGTCACAACCTTCTTGGTTACTCAGTTAAAGATAAATGTGATTGTTTACAAGGAGGCCTTTGCTAGTTCATTCAAGACATCAAACTACAAAACACTTAAGTTATTTTTTGGTATTTTCTGTTTTAACATATATGGGTGTTGTAAATAAAATGCAATTTTGGTATTTTCAAGATGTTGATTTTCAGAATTAAAGACAAAATTTGAAGAAATCAAGGTAACAAGGAATAAAACCAAATGTTGAAAATGAAATCCTATGGACGTAAACCATTGTAAATATTTCCTTATGAATTGAATGGTTAAGAGATTTGGAACAAACCCACGAAGCATAAATCAGACCAAGTCACAATTCAATACCCCATGGATGCAAGCGTTTGGAGAGAAGACGTATTTACTCGTGCAAGATTTTCAAAATTGATCAAATCACAAAGCCACCCAGATGTCCGCACCCACAAGATAGATTTATCTTTAATCCCAAAGATGATATCTTCCACGCATTTGTCACAACAAGGTAAAGAAAACAATAGCAAACTCCAACTAAAAGAAAGCATGAATTCGAAGCACAATAAACAAGAGGTTCTCTGAAAATAATGAATAATGCAAGCATACATTCAAAATTTTTGCATAGGTAGCAGAAATTCACACACCACAAATGAAGCACCAAATGTATATCTTTATTGCATTAAGAATCTGACCCTTTACATTGCTTTTGTGATTACAATAAATAGACTTTGATCCACAGCTCTGAATTCCAAATTTAGGGCATCAGAGAGAAAAAATAATTTAAACTAAAACTTTACCGGAAGGGAAACTATTCTTAACTGACACTAGATAACTTTCATGAATCTATGAACCCATTTACAATTAGTTTGCCCATGCCAGGAGGGTCAAACTTGCCAAGAAGAAAGAGAAAAGAAGGGGTTTCTTCAGAAAACTCAGAGTCTTCTTCTTGTTTCTAGAAGTCTTTCTTAGAATCTTCATTTGGAAGCTCATCTGACGGTGGAGACTGATAGGGAACCCTTATTTATTTTAGAATGAACTCAAGATGAGCATCATTAAGATCTAGAGTTCAACTGGTGTGGAAAAATGTGATCCCGCTGGAAACACCTAGTTTTTTCGGACCTCGACCTTGTCATGCCCAGATTTCCTTAGGCATAAACACAACTAATTTTTTTTTTGAAGTATTAACAAATATATATCTGTGAAAAGTGTATAGCTTACTAAGATTTCTTCTAAACACATTTACAACAGCAGTAAAAGCACTAGTATGGAATATTTTATCACAAGCACATAAATAAACAAAGAACATTACTCTTTCTACAATTTATAGTTACAAACAAAGAGATACATCATTAAGCATTTCTTTTCTTCTTTTTTTTTTTTTTTTTACAACTTGGAAGCATGATACTTCTTACACACACAGTAGAAATTTACAAGGAGACTCTATCTTACAAGGTCTTACAAGAAGAAATAGATGAGACAGAGACTAATATTACATTTTTAC
>MU224737.1:9966502-9977284 GCA_018584345.1 Thuja plicata
CACAGGTTTACACCTTCATATTCTAATACCACAATAGTTACTAAAGGTAATATTACTTCAAAACTATATCTTAAATTAACATATTCCATGAATTCATTTGAAGATGAATCTATTCTAATTAAGTTGATGAACTACAGTCAAGATATTTAATAACTTCACATTAAATCTACGGAAAGTTTTTCAAGAAATAACAGTAGTGCTTACCAGGGCATTCTTACCAAGATGAGGGAAATGGAGGGGTCCTACAGACCTCAACTCCAAAAATTTGAAGTGTCAAAATTTACAAGTGTTTTATCATTATACATTGGCCCAAATTTCATACTTTCCAAAGGCCAAAGAGGCCAAAATATCTTGAGGGCCGAAAGGCCAAAAATCTGTCTAGGTCAAAACGCTGAAAATCTGATGGGGCCAAAAGGTCAAAAATCTTAGAAGGCCGAAAGGCTGGAAATTGCTCTAGGGAAATCTTAAGTGTTGGAGATTTCTTCTTCAGGTCTACCTTGCAGTCTGATGGGTCAATTTGGAAATACCTCTGGGTGGGTATGCTGGAGCCTTTGTATGATCTTCTGAATTTCCTCATAGTTAATCTCTTTCCTCTTTGCGCTGTTAACCCTCCATTCCTGCTTTTCTTTAAAAGCAGTTAGCTCAGAAGCAAAGAATTGGATTTCTTCCACGTGATTGCTCATCTTCATCATTTATTCCTTCAAATAGAACAAATGTTGCAAGGCTTCCTTAGTCCCTATGCCTACCATGATATCTCAAAATTATTGGACCACTTCTTTGGATGGCCGTAAGATGTTCTTAGCTTCATCCCGGAACAAATCAATGCCGACCCCGGTAAAGAAAGCCTCTATTTCCTCCACCCATTCCATGACTTCTTTCTATTTTTATAATATGGAGGCTTGGCACTTTTCGTAAACGTTGATTATCTTGATCATGTGCTTGATCCATGTCTCAAATTTGTCTAGCTCCTCACCCTCATATATTTTTATCAGGATCTAGAAGCGCTATTTTCTGATGGTCTGTAAATATTTGAGGGTGGCCCTCCATTTGATGGTCTCTGATTCCAAGTCACCATCCTCTGTCATTAAATCTATCAAATTTGTAGCGTCTATTAGGATAACCCTATAAGGTTTGAATATCTGCTTGATGGCTCCTTCACCGTATTGCTCAAAATCCACCTTCCAATTTGTACTTTCTTTGATGAAGGAGGGGGTTAGACCTGTTGGTAAGTCTGGGGCATTTCTTTTATCCAATAATGCCTGTAGTGAGGCCTCCAGGTAGTTGTGTTCAATGGGACGAACCAATAATGTGGCTGTAAGTGCCTATAGGATCAAAGCGAGGCCGCACTATTTTTTAAAGCTGTAAGGGGAAGTCATCCCATTCAAAGGCCATAGACTTGCAGATCTTCATATCTTGTAGGGTATACAGTCCCAATGAAATGGGAAAATCCCAACAGTGCTTCTTCTTTTTCTTTATGTTCTCATACGCATCGGCAAGTTGTCAGGGCATCTCCAAAATGATTATCCAGTCGGATGGGTATCTAGGTAGTTTCTTTGGCTATATCATTGATCCTGCTATCCGAATATAGGTGAAAGTCCTGAAATAAATGTAATAGGCCCCCTATGGACCTTATCTTAGCGACCGCCTCCTCTGACATTCTTTTTACATAGTCACCTTTGATGGACCTGATGATTGCGAAGATGAAAGTGTCATTCACTATCCTGTAGTCTGGGCTATCCTCTGACATTTTCACCCTCTTCTGTAGTTGGGGGTATATGATGTAAGGCCATGCGTTGGAGTCATTTAGGTTTCCCCTCTTGGTGAGCCCCAGGTAATCCACCCAAGCTGCTAATAAGTATACCACATAAGTGCTCATATAGAACTTGGGGTTATGTTTTACTGCCTTGAGTTGTTCGTCCAACTTGTCACTAATGATGGTTCCCCAATCAAACCTAGAACTGCGGCCCTTGAGTCTTTCAATCAGGAGAATCATCCAATTCTCCAGTTGGGAGGATTGTGGTAACCCATATACTTGGCTCAACATGGTTATGGATGCTTTGATGTCATCCTTCATGTATCCCCTCCTTAGGTCTATCTTGTCTAGCTTATTCTTTGGGAGAGGTTGTTCAAGGTAATTTTCATTGACTATCTCGTATGCTTCGTCACCTTTATTCCTGAACCATAGATTCCCCTTTTCTATGAAGAAGTCATAGAACTTGTCTATTCCTTTATGAAGATGGAATACATCCTCCATGACCTCTGGCATGATATCTAATATTACTTGGCCCTCTGTGTTTTGAACCACCCTTCTATCTGAATCATAGTGATTTGCTAAGGTCATGATTAACTCAGGTGAGGTCACAACCACTGGGTGGGCTGCTACATTGACAAGTCCTACTAATATGAATGAAGTATAGTCCTCTGACCTTCTTTATGGTTGGGTACACCTTGTCAAGAATTGATCCCAATTTACATTCTTGATATCAGTATCGGTGATCTCACTATGCTTGTTGCTGATCTTTGAAGGGGGAGTGTTCCCCTTGTATTGGTACTTAATGGGTGAAATAATCTTTTTCTCAGTCATTCCTATGATAGAACATGAAAGTATCAGTATCTTATTTGAGGAAAAAATGAAAAGAAAGCTGATTAAACTAAGAAAATAGAGCAAAAATGCCAAAGTCACCAAGAATGCAGGTTTTCACACTTTCGGGGTTTTGGACGCTGAAGAAAGTTTAGGGGGCCGAAAAGGCCGAAAGTGCAAAAAAAAAGTCATCATTCTCGATGAGATCTTTTGGACCTTTCAGCCTCCAAAATTTTGAAGGTTTTGTGGATGCTGAAAGTGAAAAAACCCAAAATGTGAAGCTAGAACTTGGAGGTTTGGACCTGTTAGGATTTTGGGCCTTTCGGGGGTCTAGAATTCTGAAAGCTTGAGTCTCTAAAACAACAATGAGGGACAGGTCTTTTGGGGATTCGGTCTTGTCAGTGTTTTAGATATTTCGAAGGTCCAAAATAATGAAAGGGCCAAATATCAGACAGCAAGACAGATGACCACGACTTGGTTTTTGGCCTTTTAGAAGCTGAAAACTTGCGACAAAGGTCACAACCAAAAACCCTAACATAAAAAAAAAACAAAAAACATAGAGGGTAAAGCCCGACCTGAAATGGACAAACCTCTTCACAAAAAATGAAGGCTCCCAAAGGACCCCTTAGCGACCAGGGGAGAAGAAGACCCAAAACACCCTAGGCCAGACTAGCGCTAGGGTGGGAAAACACTCTGAAACCTAAAAGAAAACCAAGAAAAAGAAAATGAGAGGCATGCAAATGAGACTTACCTTAGAGGGGAAAAAGGGAGGAGGAAGGCACAACAAAGTGGGAGGTGAGAGCATGCTGTCAAGTTTTCTGGCCGAGGGCAAAGACGCTGAAGCTGTGAGCTCTCAATAAAAATCAGAATCGAGGGTGCAAAGTGTTTTCAAAATAGGGCCTTCGTAACTTATAGCCCACAAGCCTCAACATCAGCACTTTTGGTGGATTTTGTGTCTGAAACACTGAAATTTTAGAGGTAGACACCTTTGAACTTTTCAGTGTTTTTGGATGCCGAAAACACCGAAGGAACCAACTTTTGGCTTTTCGGCCATTTCGGTGTTTCGGAGCACCAAGGTCCCCGAAACGCTGAAAGGGATGAAAGGCCAAAAAAGGGTTTTTTTCTTAGGATCATGCTGACGCCTGTTCTTCTGAAGCTGACCGAGCGAGGACTCGATGGGGAAAACTAGACCAAAAAAAATAAAGAAAAAAAGGGGGGTCCCCATGGTCAGAGGATCAAAGAAATGGGGTGTGTGTTGTGGACCCACAACATTCATAAAAGAGTGAACCACTAGATTGTGGCTATCTTTTAGGTGAGTTCCATACCTACAAGGGACCTCTATGTTTCTCCCAACCCTTACTCCTGCATCGTATCCATACCCAAAGGTGTACCCTTGAAATAAGGGATTCCAAAGTTTTGCTGAGGTTTTTCTATGAACCTGCAAAATATTCTAAAATATTCAATGTATCACCATGTAGCATAGATTTTAATTTAAAAATGTTCCTTATGTTGGAATTTTTGTTGTTTTAGGTGTTGAAATTCATATTTTGTCATTGATGTCAATATATGTCTCAGTTGGATGCATCAGAAGTCTCAAAGAGACTAGTTATGATAGGAACATGAAGGTTTGACAAGTGTGTATGAACAATGTATGACCTATAAGAGTACACGAGATTACATTTGTGTAGAGGGAGGAGTGTATACCTTATCTCTAAGGTTGAAAATCATTATCTTGTTATTTGCATGAGTTATAGCTGATCTGATAAGGATTGTTTATAGAGTAGTGATGGCAAAGATGGTCTTTGAGTTTTCATAATAACTTGGATACGAGCATGAGTTGTGATGTGCAAGATTAAGGCATGAAAAATGACACATGGGAGAACATTCTGTGAGATTCATGGGTTTCTAGGATCATTTTGATGTTAGTTGTGGTATGTGGACATGCGAAGACCTATTTGAGGCCAACCAAAGGAAAGCAACATGTTCAGTGAATGACAAGCGTGCATTACAGATCTTGGAATGTATTTATGATGTGTACTTGTGGTAATATACCGTGTGTATATTAGCAAGGGTCCATTTAATTTTTTTTCATTGAGGAAGTCCTAATAGGCCGACCTAATTGCTTGTTGGAACTTGTATAAAGTTAATTCATTCCTTGATGTGGTTGTTGTGCGAAGAAAAAAATGAAAAAGAAGTTGCAAGTCTGTGGATGCAAGATTTTCTAGATGTAGATAAATATTATGTTAGCTAATGTACTTCATAGGAACTATATAGGAAAGACAAGTTTCTATCAGTTAGTTCATTTATTGTTATTATATCTATACTTGGACAGTGGATCTAGAAGGTGGGTTTAACCTTTAGAAGGTGGATTTAACCTTCACTTTTGGAACTATGCTCGGGTAGTGAGCTCAACATTTCATTCAAATACTAATAGGGTTGAGAAGACTTCTAACTGGGTCTTTCCTTTAATAGGGACTTTGTACAGGATTTAATAATCAGCTCTTAACAATGCTAGGTCTCCTAATAGGAACACAATATTTCTAGTGCATTATTTTGTTGTTATCATTCCCACAGGGTTTTTTTTTTTTGCCCTTAACAGGGTTTTCCTCGAAAAAAAAAATTTGTGTTATGGTATTCTTATTTATCTTGTTCTTGTAGTTTTAGTATTGATTCAGATTTACATTAAATAATAATTTAAAAGCTTTAAAGTTTAAGAATTTGGCACACAACTGATTCACCCCCCTCTTAGTTGTGATAGTGCACTGTTATTCCTAAAAATTGGTATCAGAGCTTGTGGTCCTCCGAGAGAAAGATTAAAAGCTTGAGGTGATCCTGAGATGGCTTACTATAGCAAGGAGAGTCCAAAATTTGATGGTGAAAATTTTGACAATTGGAAGAACAAGATGAGAACTCATCTGATCTACTAGGGAATTGATTACTAGATAATTACAAATAAGGATGAATCGATCAAGCCAAAATACAAATCAAGAATTTCTACTAATGAATAAAATAAATTTTTTTCTTGAAATATGGTTGCAAGAGAAGCACTGATAAGCACGCTCTTTGAGGAAAAATTTATAAAGGTTAAAGATCTTGTTTTAGCTCACAAGATCTAGACAAGGCTAGAGGCTTTATATGAAGGAGATCAGTACACTAAGTAGGAAAAATTATAGAATTGGAAGGCTAAAATGGGAAATCTAAGGATGTGATATGATGAGAATGTTAGAGAATATACACATAGGATTACAGAGGTTATTATTGGAATCAAAAACTTGGGAGGCACATATAATGAAGATGAAGTGATCACAAAGATTCTTAGATACTAGACACCTGCCTACAAGATTAAAGTGCAAGCGATAGAGGAAATCATACTATTGAAAAAAAAATTTCAACAGAGAGATCCTGATTTCTAAGCTAACCACCTTTAAGACCGCAAAGTTATAGGATGCATTACTTGAAGTAGAATCTGCATTCAATGCTACTATTCATAATGAAAAAAGACTTTATTAAGCCTTGTGTGCACTAGAAGAGGTAAAAAAATGCAAAGCTTAGAGATTTTGCTGATGATTGGGTAGAAATAGAGGAAGAAGAAACGAAACTGGATGAATTTGTGGCTCTAATAACAAAAAGAGAAAAGACATGTAAGGGTAAATTTGAAGAAAAATTACCCCTAAAATGTTTTTCTTGTAATAAGATTCATCATTTCTCATCTACATGTCCTACAAGGGTTCCTAAGCATAAGCCTAAGTTTTATAAGTCTAAAAACTTCAAGGATGAGGACTGATACTATGCTAGTGAAGGTGTGTTTGATGATGATGTGAATGAAATTTGATTTATTTCTATTAAAGATGATGAACATGTTCATGAAGAAAAAGCCCTAGTCTCGCATGTTGAAAAGAAATCAAAATAGATCATTGATAGTGTTTTTTCACATCATATGACTGGTGATAAAGGTAATTTGTTCAACTAGATAAATATAATGGTGATGTATTTAGGTTTGGTGATAACACTCCTAAGTCGATTATTGGAATAGGATCAATCTCTCTTGATGGAAAAACTAGCATTGATGATGTCTTACTTGTTGATGGACTTAAGAAAAACCTGCCGAGTGTTTGAAAACTTGTAGACAAGGGCTATCACTTGTAGTTCAAGGTTGGGAAATGTACTATTAGAAGTCAGACATGATATTTGATCACAATAGGTACAAAGTTAAGAGGTAATGTGTTTTAGTTGAATACTACAGAGGCAAGTTTCTTTATTGTGAAGATAGATGGCAGTTGGCTATGGCATAGATGGTTCTATCATATAAATTTTGATAACATTTTGAAGGCTAGAAACACTAATGCAATAAGAGATTTTCCAAAAATTGAGAATGTGTGATGGGAAAACAGATTAAGAGAAAATTATTTTCTACAAAAGGAAAGTTGGATATGGTACATACAGATCTTTGCAGTCCTATAAGGAATAGATCCTACTATGGTGAAAGGTACTTTATAATTTTTGTTGATGAATATTATAGGATGATGTGGGTTGCATTTCTCAAAGAAAATTCTGAAGCATTTGATAAGTTCAATATTTACAAAGTAAAAGTTGAGAATGAATCAGGTCTGAAGATAAAATGTTTGATGTCAGACAAAGGTGAAAATTTTACATATGTTTTGTTCAATGCTTACTGTGAAGAACATGGGATATATAGACAAACTTCTGTTCCTAAGATACCACAATAAAATGAGATAGAAGAAAGAAGAAATATAACTATACTGGATGCGACTAGGACAATATTTCTTGAAGGTAATGTATCTAATATGAATTGGAGAGAAGCAGTCAATACTATTGTCTACAATTTGAACATAATTTAGATCAAAGAAGGTACTGATAAGACACCCTATGAAATTTGGTTTGTTTATGCTCCTACTATAAAATACTTTAGAATATTTGGTAGCAAGTGTTATATCAAAAGAGATGAGGAAATTCCCAGGGAGTGAGAACAAAAATTACAATCAAGAGACAAAACAAAATCTTGAGATTGATAATGAAATCCAAGTATGCTTGGATGAGCCTATAGAAACCCCAAAGGCACCAAGGTATGTTAATATGAATCAACCTGAGAATAAAATTATTGGTGATGTTAATAAGGGTACGATGACAAGGTCTAAAGTTAGAAATGAGCTTTGTTTGATTTCACAAGTAGAACCTAACACTATTGATGAAGCATGTAAAGATGAATCTTGGATTAAGGCAATACAGGAGGAACTGGATCAGATAGAGAAGAACAACATTTGGGAATTGGTTCCTAGACCTAAGGATATGCATGTAATCAAAACTAAATGGGTTTTCAGAAATAAAATGAATGAAGAAGGCATGGTTGTAAGGAATAAGGAAAGACTAGTCTGCAAAGGCTATTCACAATAGGAAGGTATAGATTTTTAAGAAACATTTTCTCTTGTTGCTAGGTTAGAGGCAGTAAGGTTGTTCCTTGCTTATGCAAGATAAAGATTTCAAGGTGTATCAGATGGATGTGAAGTCTGCATTCCTAAATGGTGATCTAGAGGAAGAAGTCTATATTGAGAAGCCTGATGGTTTTCCTTTGACAGATGATGGGGACATGGTTTTTAGGTTGAAGAAGGAATTGTATGGGCTAAAACAAGATCCTAGAGCTTGGTATACTCAGTTAGATAGGTATTTATTGCATCTTGGTTTCGAAAAAGGTAGTGTAAATAGTAATATGTATTTGAGAACTAGTGAAGATCGAATCTTGATTGTTGAAGTATTTTTGGATGATATAATCTTTGGATGAAATGATGCAATGAGTAATAAATTTTCCGAGGAAATGAAAAGTGAATTTTAAATGTCTATGATTGGTGAAATGAAGTTCTTTCTTGGTTTGAAAATTACTCAAAATAAACATGCAATTTTCATTTCTCAAACCAAGTATATTAAGGAGTTGCTAAAGAAGTTTGGGATGGAATATTGTAAACCTATTGGAGCACCTATGGTTACTGGATGCAAGCTTACAGCTACTAATGAATATCAAAAAAATTTCAGACAAAAAAAAGGTCCATGATTGAAGGTCTACAATACCTAACTCACACTAGGCCAGACATAGCTTGTGTAGTTGGAATTGTTGCGAGGTTCCAACTTGATCCAAAGGAGACTCACCTTTTTGTAGTCAAGAGGATATTCAAATATCTGAAAGGGACATTGAAATATGGTCTATGGTATGAAAATTCATATGATTTTACATTAGTAGCTTATATTGATGCAGACTAGGTAGGAAGTATTGATGACAGAAAAATTACCAGTGGTGAAGCATTTTTCCTTGGGAAAAAGTTAGTTTCATGGTTGAGTAAAAATTAGGATTGTATAGTTCAATCTACTACCGAGTCAGAGTATGTAGCTACTACTATAAATTGTACCCAAATTGTCTAAATGAAGCAGATACTGAAGGATATTGGGGTAAGCTTTGAAGAGCCAGTTTTTATTTATTGTTATAATACAAGCACATTAAACATGTCAAATAATCCTATTATGCATTCAAAGACCAAACACATTTCAACCAAATATCATTTTTTGAGAGACAAGGTTGTAGAGAAAGAAGTCAGATTAGAGTACATCAGTACAAAGGAGCAAATAGCAGATATATTCACAAGACCTTTACCAAAAGATACCTTTGAGTATCTCAGAGGTATGCCTGGGGTGAGAACCCCTCCTTGTGAGAACTAAATGATGCATGAATGCATTATAATAGTATTTATTAGAGCTATATTATTCTCCAGACTTGATTCTTGATCTACTCCTTAGGGGGAGTGATTGCAAGAACTCAACAGAGCATTTTTGGGCGATCAAGCACCTGGTTTGTTGCAGGTTATTAGATTTAAAAAAGATACACCTTGTAGAGGTGGGATGTGCATATAAGGAAAATAGCTATTGCACCCTTTTCCATTGATGTCAAAGGGGGAGAGATATAGGTGAAAAACCCTTATTTCTTTAGGGGGAGTTGTGAAGAGGATATTGAGAAGATTGTATTAGGAAGGCTATTTTTAATGGGTTTTCTCTGTTAGAGTAATCTTTAGTAATTACTCTTTAGTGCTTAAGTTAGACTTAGGAAAGTTTCCTTTTCTGAGTTTTTTCCCTTTTAGGGTTTCGGTATCCTTTATAAGGATTGACCAACTTTAATTTCATAAGGAAAGAGTTTGTAAATCATTATTGTTGTTAATAGAAAATCATTTCTTGCAACATGCTTTTTCAGTCTCTGGCCTATCGGCCGCCCTAGCTTTCTCTTTCTATCTTCTTCTGTGTAACAGCTTTGCATGCAGCTGTTTCTTGGGTAGATTGATCTTCTTCAATCTTAAAATGGTATCAGAGCTTTCCTGCTGTCAGCTGTTCAAGTTTTAGTGAAGCGTTCGAGGGTTTGGAGGTTTCTCTGGCTTTTCTGGCAGTTTTTCTATGATTCTAGAGGGTCTTTATTTTTTGGAGCTGTTTGAGCCAAAATGGACTCCAACATTACGTCTAGAAGGCCCGGGAGAGTCGAAATCATATAAAATTTCAACCATTTTGGCTACCGGGGCCTCTGGGGAATTTTCTCGGCCTCTCAAGGGCCGTACGGCACGTATTTTGAGGAAAAATCATTAAAAATGCATGTTTTTTATTTGGTTTTTGGCGCGCATAGTTCAAAACAGTTCAGGCTGCCGCTGCGCCACCGTCGGGCCACCGGCGCTCCTCCGCCACCGGTCAGTGGCCGGCTCGCCACCCTCTGCGCATTGTGGACCCTCTGCTCGCCGCCCTCTCAAAAGCTGCGCCACCGCGGCTTCCCTGCTGCCGGGAGCTCTCCGCTCCGCCACCTTTCTATAGCGGGCACCGCCCCCAGCCGCCGTTGCTCCGCCCGGAGCCCGCGCTCCGCTCCAATAGCACCCCGCCGCTCTTCTGCTGGCGGTTCCTCCGCTCCGCCACCGCTCCCCCAGCGGTGGCACCTTTTGCCAAGCCCCTGTGGGCCTCATTTCTTATGCGCTCGGTCCTATTGATGACCGGGGGCTCCGGTCTAGCCCCTGCATGGGCCATACGACCGGGGGCTCCCTTTTTAAGCCCCTGGGGCATTTTGTAAGCCTTTTTGGGCATTTTGGGGGTACCTGGACATTTTTCTCTCTATAGGGAGCGTACGGGGGTATTTTTCTGACTTCCATATACCGTCGGAAAGCTCTTTC
>MU224737.1:9978404-10009215 GCA_018584345.1 Thuja plicata
TTGCAGTCTCTGGCCTATCGGCCGCCATAGCTTTCTGGATCCTTCTCTCTTCTGTCTGTTTCATTCTGTTTGTAATAGCTATGCATGCAGGTGTTCTTGGGTAGATTGATCTTCATCAATCTCAACATTCTCATATGTTGCCATCAATGTCAAAGGGGGAGATTGTTGGATTTTTTTTTTTTCTATTTGAGGTGTTGATATTTATATTTTTTCATTGATTTCAACATGTCTCAATTGGATGCATCATAAGTCTCAGAGAGACTGGTTAGGATAAGAAACCTCAGGAATGACAAGTGAGTATGAATAGTGTATGGTCTGTTAGAGTACGCAAGCTTATATTTGTGTAGAGGGAGGAGTATATAACTTATCTCTAAGGTTGCAGATCATTATCTTATTCTTTGCATGAGTTATAGTTGATCTGGTAAGGATTGGTTACAAATCAGTGATGACAAAGATGGTCTCTGAGTTTTTAGAATAACTTGGATGTGAGCATGAGTTGTGATATACGAGCTTAAGTAATGACAAATGACACATGGGAGAAATTTCTGTAAGATTCATGGGTCATTAGGATTGTGTTGACATTAGTTATGGTATGTGGACATGCAAAGACCTATTTGAGGCCAACCAAAGGAAAGAAACATGTTCAGTGAATGAAAAGTGTGGATTACAAATCTTGGCATGTGTTTAATGATTTGTACTTGTTCTAAGATACCGTGTGTATCTTAGCAAGGGTTTATGTAATTTTTTGTGCATTGAGGAAGTCCTAACAAGAAGACCTAAATATTGCTTGTTGTAATTTGTATAAAGGAAAGTCATTCCTTGATGTGGTTAGTGTTTGAAGAAAAAAATGAAAAAGATCTTGCAAGTTTGTGGATGCGAGATCTGTTGGATGTAGAGTAGAGATCATGTTAGTTATGTACTTCATAGGAATTGTATAAGAAAGACAATTTTCTATCAGTCAGTTCATTTATTATTTTTTTCAGGATGTAATAATCATCTCTTAACTGTGCTAGGTCTCCTAATAGGGACAAAATATTTCTAGTGCATTATTTTGTGGGTATCATTCCCACTGGGGATTTTTACCTTAACAATGTTTTCCTCAAAAAAAAAATGTGTTCTGGTGTTCTAATTTATCTTATTCTTGTGCCTTCAGTATTGATTCAGATTTACATTAAACAATTAATTTAAAAGATTTAAATTTTAAGACTTTGGCACACAGTTGATCTACCTCCCCCCTCCTCTCAGTTGTGATAGTGCATTTTCATTCCTAACACCTCATCTATTTTCTCTATTAAGGAATGAATTTTTGGCTTCTAAAATGTTCAAGGTTTCCTTTTAGGCCTCGCTAGGTCCCACTCTTGCTAATATTCTTAAATACCCTTATTTAGGCACGAGCTTCTTAGGGATCAATAGTAATTTCTAGCACACCTGGTTGGAATCTATTTTTTGCTTATCAATAGGAGTTGGTTCTCTCCTTGGAAACATAAGATCTCAAGGAAATTTGTTCAAAGAACCCTATGTTGTGGAATATTGAAGATTAGGCATGGAGATGAAATTTTTCTCTTAACTTCATGGATCAAGATGACTAACACCGCTCCATCGTGAAATATTTTTGATTGGAGATATCAAGGTCCCTCATGACCTATTTCCCCTATTCTCTATGTAGAGGATTCACATAGGGATCACACCCGAGATATCCTACATGACTTCTAGAAAGTGATCCATGAGATTGAAGTAGAGCACCACTAGTATGGTCACTCGGACCTAGGCCATGACAACGTTCATGCTACATGCCTACCTGAGGACATGGGTTGGTTATTTTTTAATCACTAGGAAATGACCCCATCGTGTTAGTGGGTCAATCTAATAAGTTTAGTATCCATTTGTATTAGAGTAGGTAGGATGTCTTTAAATCTCCGCAAAGAACTATTTTCCAGGATCCCACTTCTGGGAAGGTATGCTTATATAGTCTTAGTGCATTTTGCACATGTTTTTTTCAGGAGGAGTGACAAACATGAAGGTCACTAAATGTCAACATCATCGTGTAACTGAATAAAATATTTTATGGGATAACGTCAATTAAAAGACATTCATCTGTGGATAATGACCAAAATTCCCTATTAAGAGAAAACAAGCAAGAGCTCAAATCAAGCATACTAATCTATTAGGCATCTCGAGAATAGGTATTTTATAAACAATGCTAGTTTCTATACACAACAAATTTTCACATCCTTGGTACATTTTTTTTAAAATAGAGGTAATTTCATTACATAAATGATCAAGCTTTGGTTTTTATTTCCCAATTTAAATGCATTCTTTTTATAAAAATATTTTTACAAGGAAATTAAAGAAAAAAAATCAAAGAAACACACATGGTGTATATATATATATATATAGAGAGAGTTGTGTACAATATATACATATTATTAAATTTTTTTTTTATTTTCAAAAGAAATTAAAAAGGAGTAACATTTTTTTTAATGCGAAAGTCAGAATTTCTCTTTACTATTTTAGTTGTTTCCAAGACACAAGTAATTCACTTGAGAACCATTTATAGTGCTTTCTTTTTCCTCATCATATGGATGGAGCTTCCCTTATTACAACCTATCATTGTTAGAAGTGTCACACCCCTTCTCAAAGATCCCCAAGCATGAAACTCATCCAACCACCCTTGATCAATTGAACCATTCTTGGCATGTTGTTTCAAAAATGTTGTGTCATGCCTAGCCCACTCCCTATGCTCTAAAATGGTTACCATCCAAAAATTGGCCACAATGGACCACTAAGGAACAACCATGTCTCTTTATAGATACACCCTTAGGTCTATAGCCAATGAGACCCCAATTCTCGGTTGTATTGCCCTCAAGACCTCTTTTATGCCTTCAATGTAGTTTTCCCCAAACAAGCCCCTAGTTAAGTGATTAATCATAGTGTATATGTTAAAATATACCTATTAGTCAAATGCAAAAAATGCAAAATAAGGCATTCAACCAACTTAGATTGGCACATACTTCTGATTGAGCTTAAATGGAAGTACCCTTATTCAATTGATTTTATCTTTAGTGGATGAATGTGGATTTGATCTCCAAGCACAACTATGATATTCCCCAAGTGAGTGCTAAATCTAGTATGAATGAAATGAGGTTCCAAGAATGCAAATAGATAAAGAAATGATGGAGCAAGTGAATGGAGGTACTAGAAAATAGTGAAAATGTTGGTAAAACAAACTAAAATAAGCACGATTTCTAAGCTATGATATGAACTCTACGATAATGCTAAAAAGTCCCAAATTTTCTTCTAAAGTCTAGGATGAATTCAACATGATAAAAATGCATATGAAGGATGGATTATTTTATCATGGAGAGGATCATATTTATAGGATTTTGGAGGGAGTGGATGGTTGGGATTTAAAATGGAATGGATGGATAGGATTCAAAGTATCAATGAGGTGGATTCCAAGTGGAGGCCACATAGATGTCATGCAATTAAAGTGGTTGGTCATGCAAATGAAATGAATTTATCACACATGTGTGGGCAAACTTTGAAATTGATGGCTCATTAAGGTAAGGAGACAAAGTGGAAGATAGAAGGTGGCCAAGATGTCTCACACATGTGTGAGAAAATCCCAAAGAAGAAAGAGGGGACATTCATGTAATATTGTAGGTGGTTATTTAAGGAAGGTAGTTAGCCACCTTGGGAAGGGTTTCTCACACATGTGTGAGCAATATTAGGGTCCTAATTGTTGTAGGAATTATAAAATTAGTCCTAATTAATAATGATTAGCCAAAGAGGTAGGTTTAGAGATGATGGTGATAGGTGTAGGTTAGGGGTTTAGGCTAGGTTTATATTTAATTAATTGGGAATTAATTAAATCAAGGATTGGGGTTTTAAGGAGTATTTGACTAATAACATTATTTAAATCAAGGTGTAAAAAGGGGGTTTAATGTATTTAATCAAAATTAAATACATTGGGGACTAGAAGAATGTGGATATAATTGATTAAATAAGATTAATTAAATATATAGAAGAAAGGGGATAATATATTTAATTAATTAAAAATTAATTATATTACCAAGGTAGATTAATTAAATAGGATTTAATCAATCAAGGTGTTAAATTAGCATGGAAATAGAAGGGACATTTTTAGACATCTACATTTTGACCCTCTTTGATGTGATGCCAAAAATGACATCACATCAAAGAAAAGAAAGGAAGATGCCCCAGAGGAAAATAAAGGCCAAGGAGTCATGCTAGAGAGACAACGATTGAAGAGTTTGGAAAGGTGTGCCCCTTGAGAAAATAACGCAATTTTTTTTTTTTGCAAAATTTTCTCGAAAAAGGGAAAAAAGGAAGAAAAAAAGAGTGCATTTGCATGACCAACAAGGTGGAAGGAGAAAATGACATGAAAGATGGGGTTTGACCAGAAATTGGTGACCTTGTACTTTCCATTTTTTGCATTTATTATGACGATGTATGCATGATTATGGCACTAACATGTTTGATGTCGTGTAATGCATAAAAATGTAAATGAAAAGAGTAAGCATAAGAAACTAAGCCTATTCTAACATAGACATGCACACCTCAAAATGATTTAGGAATAAGAATGCAAATGTGATAAATAACAATGAGAAACAAACATAACCTATTCAACACAACAAGCATGCAAATCTCAAAGTGACAAAGTGTGGATGATGTTGCTATGAAGGTATTTGGTTTCTCACAAAACCAACAACATGAAAATCCACAAGAATATGATATGAGGGATGAGGAGAAGGCTCCAATTTATAGATTTCTAAGAGAAATGGACGGTTGCAATTTAATTGAAAATGGAGGGCTAAGATTGTATAGTATTGATAAGGTGGATGCCAAGTGGAAAAAGGGTCGACCTTTCAAAAGGTGAGTTGTTACTCACACATGTTTGAGCAACTTTGATGAGTTGGACAATAAATTCCAAGTGGGGGACAATTTGTAAGAGTTGAGAGGCTCAAGAAATCTCACACATGTATGAGAAAGGCTCAATAGAAAGTGAGAGAAAAATGTGTAAGATTTGAGTGGCTTAATGTAAGTAAACATGTGGAAGGTGGCTCAAGGTGGACTAGTTCAAAATTTAAAGTTTAAAATTATACTCACATGTGTGAGACAATTTCAAATTAGGGGAAATAGCTAATGGGTGTAGGCATCAAGAAATTAGGCTAATTAATCAAGGATTAATTAGTGGGTATGATTTATGAAAAAGGTGGGGGATTTAGGCTAGGTTAGTTTAATTAACTTAAGATCAATTAAACTCTAGAGAAATAAGATAGGATGGGATTAAATAAATATAAATTTATTTAATCAAAGGTAAGGGACAAAGGTGATTAAATAAATATAAATTTATTTAATCAGTGGTAGGATAAAGGCTAATTTATTTAAATAAATGTAAATTCATTTAATTAGGGAAAAGGAAAAGATAAAGGATTATTAAATAAATAAAAAATATTCATTCACGAACTGAGAACCAAACTGTCTAATGCCCTACCACCAAAACACAAGCATGTTCCCCACTGGGTTTTTCGGTCTGGAAAATGGGTGGATGAATCTGCGGGTTGCATAGATCAGGTGCCAGTTGTTGGATATGCTCTGAGACCACACATGGTACCAAAGACTTTGAGGATGGATGGAGAGACAAAAGGGCACTACCTCGTAGGCGATTACAATGGGATAAAAAGGTAAATATATTCTCTCCCCTTCACGATATAAGAAATAAAGATTCAAACATTTTTTTGCCCAAAACAATCCACACCCCTTAATGGGTTTTTCAATCCGGGAAATGGGTGGATGAATCACGATGCTCTCGCCCTGAGCATACACCCCAATGGGTTTTTCAGGTAGGGAAATGGATAGACAAAGCTAGGAGGTATCAATGGGAATGCCTCCCTTTTCGTTCCTATCAAGATTTTGGTCATAAGGCTAGGGGATATAGATTGGCTGAAATTTTAAAAAAAAAGGCATAGGAGGATTCCAGAGAAGCAGAAAGTTTTTGATATTTGTGGTAGTATATATCCTTCACGACTAAGGGAAACGACTAAATCTCAATCTGACCGCCCTCAAGTAAAGACTCACCTGGTGGGATATCTACCTCTGAGTGAGCCTAAGGGGGCTTCCTTCATCCCAATTCTGGTATTCAAACCCCCATATTCAAGCCCAATTAGGGCACATAATTCCCTAGGAGGAGGTTTTAATCAGGTTTCTCACAGACTACTCATAATGGAAAACATGTACTCTCACGTGGTTAAGGATTTGAGGGCTCGGCCTATTATCGGTAAGATATAGAACTA
Organism: Thuja plicata; assembly: GCA_018584345.1. NCBI lineage: Eukaryota > Viridiplantae > Streptophyta > Pinopsida > Cupressales > Cupressaceae > Thuja > Thuja plicata. The sequence goes on from MU224737.1 coordinate 9,984,722, forward strand.
TTCTCCTAATAATGTTGAAATTTCAGATTGATTTTTGCACAATTGGATAGGAGCTCAAGAGGTTTTTCTGGTTGATAATGGAAGTGGTTTTTTTATAGCCATCTTTTGGGATAAGGATAGTAGGGATATGATCCATAATTTGAAGGGTTGGTTCTTCCAAGGGTGGGGAGTCCACATGCAGTTATGGTTCCCAAATTTCAAACCAGACTCTTGCTTGATCAAATTCTATCCCTTCTGGGTTTCTGATGCAGAGTGCACTGCAAGAAGACTCAAGTAGACTCCAATTTATTATAGCTACTTCAAATTGCTTGTTCAAGCATCCCAATCCCACACTAACCTTCCTAGGGTGTATAAAAACTTGTCCAAGAGACCAAATCACTCTTTTGATCACAACTTGGCTTCCCAAACCAAGGCACCAATCTCTGCAATTTATCTTTTAGGGACACTTTCCCTAAACCAAGCCTAAGAGTAAAAATCTTCACCATAGGATTTTATCAACCAATCTAAGGGATGGTAGACTTTTTTTAGACCCCAAGGGTTGAGAATCCACCAATGGATTCAGTTCTATAGGCCCAAGTTTGGTCAAACACTAACTGGTCTAGATTCCCTTGTAGCCCTATCCAGAGGGGTTTTCAAGCATACATTTCTATTACAGAAGGATCTTACTGATCTAATTTCAATTATAGATACCCTTTATGGAGTATTGAAAACCCCCAAAGCCTTATCACTTCACTCTACTCTTGCACCACTAAAATCTTGCAAAGCTCACAGACCTAATTAGTTAGGTAAGGCTTGGATTACTAAGCAAGTACTCTAAGGTGGGTTCAGAAAATGAAAAAAGGACTTGGAAAGCTTCCTTAACCCCAAAATGACCTAGATCCACCATTGGTTTGACTCTTCCAACCGTATATCTCACATGCATGTGATTGTACTTAAAAACCCGGCTAATAACATAGAGATAATTAGCCTAGGGCTTTGTCTTAAAAATCAAATAACCATCATTGAGCTTCTGAGATTTTGGAAACTTAAAAAGCATGATCCTAACTTTTATTTACCAAATGGTTGAGAATATCCATTGGATAAATCCCAAGTTAGGATCACATCTTTGGAGCAGACCTAGTAAACTATGGATTCTCAGACAATGGCCAAACAAAAATCTCTAACTCCTATGAAAATTCACAAAAATAAATGAAACCAATTGGAATGTTAAAGAAACTCAAATAATCTCAAAGTTCTACAACTGGTTTCACAAAATGAATCCATACCAGGTCGTACACACACCAAATAACTCAAAAAACTCTTCTATTTCTTTCTCTAAATATCAACATCTGTACACAGTGACTTCTAACCTTCCTAGAAGGCATAAGGAAATAAAATACCATTATCTTGGCATTAAAGATGCTCCAAGAAGTTGGTGTATTCATTTACATTTGAGTTTTCATTCCTTGAGCAACATTTTGCAAAAGTTTCTCATGCAACATTTTGCAAAAAGATAACTTTTTACCAACATTTGTCAAAATTGCATTTTTGGGCAAGATGCCAATTCTACCAACCTGCAAGGATTTAGGAGTGATCTAAAACATGAAAATAACATATACTAAGGCTTCAAAACATAAATTCAACCTTAAGGACTAAAATGACCAAAAGACTAAACTTGGTCTAACATGGTTTCAGGCACCCTTAAGGTTTATAACTTACCTTAGGGTCCTTCATCTTACAAAATAGACCCACACATGCACACACTAGGGTGATCCAAAGGATTCACACTTTATTACAATCAACCTAACACTAAAATAGAAATTGCATGAGGTGCCCTGCACCATACTCCCCATGGAAAAAGTAACTCAAGTCTCTTGAGTTGGGAGGTCTTCAAATGTATGGCCTGTCTTCAGAATGTCTTCAGGGTTCAACCAGGTAGCATATTCAATGGGTTGATTTTTCCATTTCACTAATTACTCATAGTAAGTGGCTCTCCTTGTCTTCTTGTTCACTCTCTTATCTATAATTATTTCAATCTTAGGAAGAGTTTCTTGGGGCATGTCCTTGAGTGGTTGGAGTGTAAGAGGCTCTAAAGTACCTGCAAGATCATCAGTACTAACAACACTTTTATAAGCATAGATATCTGCAACATTAAAAACAAGGAGATAAACCAATGTGGGAAGGTAGATCAAACTTGTAGGCATTATTTCCACATTTATTCAAAATCTTGAAAGGGCCAATATTTTTCATCATAATCTTTGTATATTTCTCCTTGGGTAGTCTCTCTTTCTTGAGGTGAATCATCACCAAATCTCCCACTTTGAACTGTAAGTCTCTCCTCTTTTTGTCAGCTTGTTCCTTATACTTCTTAGTGGTATGCTGCAGTTTGGTCTGCACTTTTTCATGGATTCTCTTCATTACTTCAACAAACTATTCTACTAGGGCACTTCTTTTATCCATGTCTTTGATGTCTCTGAGTTCCAATATACAATCTGAAATGAAGTCAAACCAGTACTCCTATTGAATGAATCATTGAATGAGAACTTTTCTTGGACTATGATAGCATCCCAAGTGGCTCCATGTTCTTGGGTAAGGCATCTCAAAAGGTTTCCAAGGGACTTTTTTATAACCTCTATCTGACCATCAGACTGTGGGTGATATGCAGATGACATTAAAACATTTGTCCCTAGTTTTCTCCATAGTGTTCTCCAAAAATGTCCTAAAAACTTAGGGTCCCTATCTGATATGATTGACAATGGCAGTCCATGAAGTCTTACAATCTCTCTAAAGAATAACCCTGCTATGTGAGATGCATCATGAGTGGTTCTATAAGGAATGAAGTGTGTCCTTTTAGAAAATCTATCTACTACAACATAAATACTGTCAAATCTAGATTTGGTTTTTGGAAGACCGAGGACAAAGTCCATACTTACTTAATCCCAAGGTTTTGAAGGGATGGGAAAAGGAGTGTACACTATTGCATTGGAGGTGTACCCTTTGGCTTTTTGAAAAACTGAACAACTTTCCAAAAATCTCCTGACATCTGTCTATAACTTGGGCCAGTGGTAGAACCTTCTAACAAGTTCCAATGTTTTATCCACTCCAAAGTGACCAGCTAGGATTCCAAAATGATTTTTTTTGATAATTTTCTCCCTCATGGATCCTTTTGGGACACACAATAAACTACCTTTGAAAAGAAGACCATCCTGCACAATAAATTCTGAGAAATCAGTGTGGTATCTGGCTATCATCTTAGTGCAAATTTGGTAAGCCTCTTTGAAATCCTCATTCATAGCATACATATCCTTCATGGAATGAACTCAAACACTCTCCAATTGAATGGTTTAGATGGTCAGGTGTCTTCTACTAAGATCATCAACTACTTTGTTTACAATCCTTTTCTTGTGCTTGATAGAAAATGTATAGTACTGCAAGAATTCCATCCATTTCACATGTCTGTGATTAAGTTTCCCCTGTCTATCCAGAAAGCTAAGTGCATGATTATCAGTAAAGACTACAAATTGCTTGGGTAAAAAAATAATACCTCCATTTCCTAAGTGATTGAACCATTACATACATTTCAAGATCATTGGTTGATTATTTTTCTTAGCTTCATTGAGTTTCTCACTGAAAAAGGCAACTAGCCTTCCTTCTTGGCTCAAGACTCCCCCAATGGCTTTATTGCTTGCATCACATTCCACTCTAAATGCCTTGTGAAAATATGGTAGGACTAAGATAGGTTGGTCTGCAATATTTTTATTCAACAACTCAAGGGACTCATTAGCTTCATTAGTCCATGTAAATATGCATTTTCTTCCACCTTTAATGGTGTTGATAATGGGAGCACATATGCCACTAAATTTTTGGATGAATTTCATATAAAAGCTACATAAACCATGGACAATTTTTACCTCTGAAGGAGTAGTGGGAGGTGGCCAATTGAGGATGGCTTCAACTTTGGAAAGATCCATCTTGATACTATTCTTGGAGATCACAAAACCTAAGAACACAAGTTCTTCTTGAAGAAATACACACTTCTCTATGTTTATCTTCAACTGTTCCTCATGGATTTTTCTCATCACTAGGTCCAAATTCTTGAGGTGCTCTTCTCTGCTCCTGCAAAAGATTAGAATATCATCAAGATATACAACAAAAAATTTATTGAGAAAAGGCATCAACACTTCATTCATTAGTCTCATAAAAGTGCTTGGAGCATTTGAGAGACCAAAAGGCATCACAAGACATTCATAGAGGCCTTTTGTGGTCTTTAATGTTGTCTTCCATTCATCTCCACCTTTGATTCTTATCTGATGGTAACCACTCTTGAGATCTATCTTGGAGTAATAGCTTGCACCCCCTAAACAGTCCATTAAATCCTCTATTCTAGGCATAGGAACCCTATATCTTATGGTTATCCTATTAATTTCCGTAGAATCTGTACATAGTCTCCATGTGCCTTCTTTCTTAAGTGTAGGACTACATGGACATCACAAGGACTCACACTTTTCCTAATGAGACCTTTTGACAATAATTCTTCAATCTACCTTGCTATCTCTTGGTTTTGTTCAGGGGTCATCTTGTATGCTGCTTTGTTTGGAAGAGTGACCCCTAGTATGAAGTCTATACCGTGACTCGCTTCTCTTTCAGGTGGTAAAGACTCTAGTGTACTTTTTTCTATGATACCCTTCTACTGGTCTAAAAATTCTTTGACCTCTTTGGGGCCTACATCCCTAGCAAGGGCCTTGACATTTTTCTCTTTCATTGGTGTCTTTTTGGGCCTTACTATTAATGCATAACAAGGCGTATCCTTTTCTTTTAGCACCTTCATGAATTCTTTCTCTCCTACATGAAAGACACTTCTAGTAACATGTTTTTCTTTCTCACAGTCAGGGAGTGGATTCATCACATACTCAACCCCATCCTTAACTATAGTATATACATTAGACTTTCCATCATGCTTGGCATCTACATAAAATTTCCAAGGTCTACCTAATAACAAATGACATGCATCCATCTTTGTGATATCACATAGAAATATTTCTGTATACTCCCCTATCACGAAATCTACCCAAACTTGTTCATTAATGATGGTTTGTCTCTCTTTTGTCAACCAAGAAGATTTGTAAGGGAAAGGATGAGGATTACATGCAACTTTAACTTAGTAACTAACTCCCTAGATGCAATATTATCAGTGGATCTAGAGTCAACTATAAATTTGCATGCCTTATTATTCACCTTACAGCTTGTTCTGAATAATGACTTCCTTTGAGGTGGTTCTATAGTAGTAGGTACTCTTAGGAGTGTCCTTTGCATCATGATTCATTCTCCTTATTCTGGATTTGAAGGCCTTGAAGTTCTAGAGTGTTAAGAGGACACACTTTTACTTTCATCTTCTTGGGTGAGTTGTACTCTTCTATCCCCTCCTTGTTTACTAGGTCCATTCTTCTTTGGGAATCTAAAGGAATATTGTCCAATTTAATTGCAATTAAAACACTTCCCAGTGAAAACACTAGGTCCTCTTCCACCAAATCTCCCTCTATTGTTTGATCTCCTACCTCTGAAGTTGCCTTTGTTACTATGTTCTCCTTTGGACTCTTGGTTATTAAACTCTCCTTGGATTCTTTAGAATGGACCTCTACCATTGAACCTACCCTTGCCTCTAAAATTACTCCCTCTACCTGTATTATTTTGTTCTACTCTCCTTTTATGCTTTTCTTCAATTTTCAGTGCCATTTGGAAGCACTTATGTACTGATTCAAGGTTGAATAAACTCATTTCATCTTGAATGCTATACTTCAGTCCATTTAGATACCTTGCAAGCTTGTGCTTCTCACTCTCAGGGACTTTGGCCTTCAAGGTCATCCTATGAAACTCTTCAGTGTACCCACTCACATCAAGGTCTTGTTTTCTTAGATTTTACAACTTTTTATGGAGGGTGATCTCATAGTCCTCTGGTATAAAATGTTTTTTGATTTCTACCAATATCCTTTTCCATGTTGAGACAGGGTTCTTTTCTTCCTTAATTATTTCATTTTGTAGAAAATTCCACCAACTTAATGCATGGCCTTTGATTTTGGATTTTTCCACCTTAACCCTCTGATTTTCAGAGACATTGTCACACTCAAAGTAATTCTCCAAAGCTTCTATCCAATCCATACATTCTTTAGGGTCCATTTTCCCACAAAACATGGGAATGTCTGATTTTTTTTATCTCTCCTTCCAAATCTCTCAATAGATTCAATAAATTTAGATTTACCTATAGGTATGTTCTTCCTTTCATCCTGATCTGTGTCTTCTTCTTCTTCTTCTTCTTCTTCAGAATCTTCTCCCTCCTCCTTCTCTGTTTGGAGGTCCTTAAACTTCTTTATCTCTTCTTCCATATTCTTGTTCTTGGCTACTTGTTCCCTGACAATTTTAGCCAATTACACATTAGTGAGTCTAGTGGTAACTTCCTCTCCTAGAGGATCTTCTATCTTGTCACCCATCCTTCACTTCTTCCAAGGTCTTAGCACGCTCTAATACCACCTGATGCAGAGTGCACTGTAGGAAGACCCAAGTAGACTCCAACTTATTATAGATTCTTCAAACTACTTATTCAAGCATCCCAATCCCACACTTACCTTATTAGGGTGTATAAAAACTTGTCCAAGAGACCAAATCACTCTTTTGTTCACAACTTGGCTTGCCAAACCAAGACACCAATCTTTGCAATTTATCTTTTAGGGACACTTTCCCTAAACCAAGCCTAAGAGTAAAAATCTTCACTAGAGGCTTTGATCAAACAATATAAGGGATGGTAGAATTTTTTTAGACCCCAAGGGTTGATAATCCACCAATGGATTTAGTTCTATAGGCCCAAGGTTGGTCAAATACTAACTGGACTAGATTCCCTTGTAGCCCTATCCATAGGGTTTTTTGAGAATAACATTTTAAATCACATAAGGATATAACTAATCTGATTTGAATTCTATATACCCTTTATGGAGTTTTGAAAACCCTCAAATCCTTAGAACTTCACTCTACTCCTGCACCACTAAACTCTTGCAAAGATCATAGGCCTAATTAGCTAGGTTAGGCTTGCATTACTAAGCAAGTGGTCTAAGGTGGGTTCACAGAATGAACACAAGGACTTGGATAGCTTCCTTAACCCCAAAATGAACTAGACCCACCTTTTGTTTGACCCTTCCAACCATATAGCTCACATGCATGTGACTGTACTTAAAAACTAGGCTAATTACGTAGAGATAATTAACTTAGGGATTTGTCTTAAAAATCAAAGAACCATCATTGAGCTTCTGAGATTTTGGAATCTTAAAAAGCATGACTATAAATTTTATTTCTCAAGTGGCTGAGTAGATCCACTGGATAAATCCCAAGTTTGGATCACATCTTTGGAGCAAACCCAGTAAACTACGGATTCTCAGATAGTGGCCAAACAAAAATCTTTAACTCCTATGAAACTTCACAAAAATGAATGAAACCAATTGGAATGTTAAAGAAACTCAAAGTATCTCAAATTTCTACAACTATTTTCACAAATTGAATCTATACCAGGCCATACACACACCAAATAACTCAAAAAACTCTTCTATTTCCTTCTTTGAACATCAACATCCATACACAGTGACCTCTAACCTTCCTAGAAGGCATAAGGACATCAAATACCATCATCTTGGTGTTAAAGATGCTCCAAGAAGTTGGTGTGGCCATTTCTAAAATATTACCCTCACTGGGTCATCTGACTTCCCAGTGTTATAAGGTTGCCCTTAATCTTACCAGAGTTTGCACAGTGCCTTTCTCATCCCCGTCCACTTGCTAGGATTCTCTCCCTAGGGAGCCCAATGATCTCCTTCCCTTAGTTTCTTTCTTTCTTCATTAGCCTCACCTTTTGTTCATTGATGCTAGCCCTTCGCGTATTGGGAGGTTCTTGGAATCACTACTTGTCCTAAATAAGAGTGTTGTGGAGGCACCCTTGGATCAGGGTAATCTGATAGGATTGGTTCAGGATAGTGCTGATTCAGTTGTGCAACAATTGGGGCTTGAAGGGGGTCTGTAGCAAGAGTTTTCTTCATGTAAGGATATTTTGGCTGGCCCATTATCTGACCAACTGTTGTCTCCTGCATAGGGGCCCCTGGGGTCAAAGATGCTTTGGTCTCCTACGCAACGGTCTTAGGAGGAAAATTTCCCTCAAGATATACCAATTGGGCAGGGGGCACATCCTCCTACTATTAACTCCTCACCTTTACTCAGTTTAGTCTTGGTTTAAGACCATATGGTTTTCTCATGCGAGTCTAAAGCTACGACTCCCTTGTCCAGGGTTTTTCCTTATCAAAAATTAGAGATTGCAGGTTTGCATCTGGACTATGAGCCTGATTGGCCTTCTGATGAGACTCAAGATTAGATCTCCCCTTCCTTGGTAGGTTTGGAGAATGCTTTCCCCCTATTCTCAGCTAGGAGGAATCTTCAACATATTTTCCTGCAAGAATTAGACCCCAACCTTCCTTCGGTCCAACCTCAACAAGATTTTGAGCAGGATGTTACTTCCCCCACCTCAGGTCTTCCAGATAACAAGGAAAACATGGAGGGCTCCCTAAATCAGTCCATGAGTAAAATATTGGTGGCTAACCTAGAGGGTCTAGTTGACACAATTATGATGGGAATAAGAAGCAATAAACTCGATCATGAATCTTGGGAGGTTGATTCGGGGAATGTCACAACTCTGGGCACTTAGGTAGGGAATATTAGTGGAGAACAGTCTCCCAACTGGTGCTCCATTCTATAGCCAGCTGCAGATACTTCTAAAATTTTAGTTTTCTCCTCAATCAAGAAGTCTAGGGGTCACCCTGCAAAGGGGAATAAAGCAAAGGATGAGATTACTGCTGGAACCCAATCCACCCTCACTTTCTCCAAACATCCTAGAAAGTCTAAAGACGAGGCTATAGCTTCAATAGCCAAAAAAATGAAGCAAGGAATGAGAGAGGCTCTTTGAGGTAGCAATGAGGATTGTCTCTTGGAATTTTATAGGTATTAATTCCTCTAACAAGGTGTGCCTTATCAAGGACCAAATATTGATAAGAAGAGCTGATATCTTACTAATTTAGGAAACTAAATTGTCCCAGGAAAAAGGAGATAAGATTTTTGGCTCTTGGAAGGATTGGAATTTTTTACTTGTTCCCTCCACAGGGGCCTCTAGAGGTCTAGCTATCTTGTGGAAACCACACAAATGTCAAGTTCAACTATCTGCGTCAACTTCTAATTGGATGTTGGCAGAGATTTTAGCCTTTGCAGTCTCCTTCTATCTGATTAATGTCTATGGCCCTATATTAGTGGTCAGAAAACAAAGACTATGGGAGATCCTATCCCAAGTCATAATAAATCTTGGAGTCTCAAAATTCATCCTAGGGGGTGATTTCAATGCTACACTGGGAGATATGGACAAGGTGGGAGGTGCAGATCCTTTGTTTAAAGTTACACAAGATTTTAGAAATTTTGTAGAAGGAAATGCCCTGTATGACTTCATTCCACTTAATGGCAAGGTGACTTGGTCGAATAGGAGGAAGGGATGCTATTTTTTTGGAGTGAGGTTGGGTAGATTCTTGTTCAACTCAAATTGGATTTTAGATCATGGTTGTTGTTGTTCTTCTATCCTCAATCTTGTCAGCTCTGATCATTATGTGGTTACTTTGGATTTGGACTTGGGCTCTAACAAATTTAAGCCAAAATCATATTTTAAAATTGAGGGTATGTGGTTCAGAGGAAATTTTTTTATTGTTCTTCTCCATTAGTAGTGGTCTTAGTGCACTCCTATTGAAGGGTATAAAATGTTCCATATTTTTAGAAAATTGACTTATATGAAGGCAAAGATCAAGGACTAGAACCACCATGTTTTTGGGAACATCTTTGAGGAAAAATAATCTCTACAAAAAAATATGGAGGCTTGGAATGAGAATGTTCTCCAAAATGGTTTATCACAACAAGTTTACGACACACATAAAGATCTACAAGCAAAATTGGACGAAGTGTTGATTAGGGAAGAGACATACTAGATGAAGAGATCTAGAGAACTACGGATTAAGGAGGGAGATGGAAACACGAGGTTCTTTCATGATTCACCTAAAGCAAAGTGACATAAGACAACAATATTCCAAATTAAGGATGGTAATGGGGTCATTGTCAACAATGAGAAGGATATCCAAATGGAAGCTATTAGATTTTTTTAGGACCTCCTTACTAAGCCAACAAGGTTGGATGCCCGCTTACCCCCCTAGACCCATTGAATTTCATCCCCACATTGGTTTCTATGGAGGATAATAAGATGCTAATGGAAAATTTCACCTTGTCTGAGGTGAAGGACTCTCTGTTCACAATGGAAGATGATAAGGCACATGGTCTAGATGGCCTTTATCCATTACTTTTCCAAAAATGATGGGATTTCATGGGGTTGGACATTTTTGAGGCTGTGGAAGAATCTAGGTGAAATGCTTGTATGTTTAAACCATTTAACAATACCTCCATCACTTTAATTCCCAAGTGTTGCAATCCACAAAATTTTGCAGATTTCAGACCTATATCTCTCTGTAACACCATCTAAAAGATTATCACTAAGTCCATCTCACTTCACCTTGGTAAGATTATTCCTAAAATCATTTCAGAATAGCAGGGAGGTTTCATCCCTAGAAAGGACACTATGGAGGGTGCTCTGATTTCCCATGAGGTTCTGCACTCAATGAAGCTTCAAGGGCTTCAGTCAATGGTTCTAAAACTTGACATGATGAAAGCATATGATAGGGTAAATTGGTCTTTCCTCAAAAAGATATTGACCAAGATGGGCTTTGGAAACAAGTGAATTAAATGGATTATAGCATGCATTAGAGGGGAAAAGTTTTAAGTTCTCATTAATGGTTCCCCAGGTGGATTATTTTGTTCTTTACAGGGGGTCAGACAGGGGGATTCACTTTCCCCATTTTTATTCATAATCTTGGCAGAGGGTCTCAGTAGATTAATTTTCTATAATAACTCTCAGGGCATCTGGGAAAGTATGAATCTCCACCAATCCCAACTTTCTCTAACATGTACTTTATTTTTGGATGATTCCTTATTATATGGTGCAGGGTCAATTCGTGAAGCTAGAGTGATTAAGGATACTTTGGGAGAATACTGTAATCTCTTAGGCCAGAAACTCAATAATTTTAAATCCAAGATCTTCTTCTTCAATATGCCCAAATCTTCCCAATCATCCATCAAATCCTTTCTTGGTTTTGAGCTAGCTGAATCTCCAAGTACATATCTTGGTATCCCCTTCTTTCAGAGCTCCTGCAAAACTTCCTTTTGGGACAAAATTTTTCATTCCATCAGGGACAGGATTTCCTCGTGGAAGGGTAGATGGCTCTCGCTGGTGGGGAGAATTATCCTTGTTAAGATAGTTCTCTCTTCTATTCCCAACTACATCATGATAGTTCTCTTAGAACCTAAGTCAGTCTTGGACAAGATTTGTAAATTCCTAAGAAACTTCATTTGGAAAGGTAACATGGATGGTACAAGAAAGATCCCTCTAGTTGCATGGGACAAAATTTTCCTTCCCAAGGATTGCAGGGGGTGGGTCTCCATAATCTATATGAGAGAAACATTAGCCTCAAGGATAAATTATCTTGGAAACTTTATGAATGCCCAGGTTCACTATGGGCTAAAATCATCAGGTTAAAATATTTGGACTGTGATGATCTAGCCAGGATATTTACAATCAGTAATCCTACAAGGGGCTCTGCAATGTGGAACTTTGTCATCAAATTCTGACAGTTGATCCTCCCTCACTTGTCTTGGGTTATAAATTCAGGAGACCAGGTAAACTTATGGGATGATTATTGGAATGGCCTACCTCCTGTCACTTCATCCTACGGGCTTCTTCCATCAACTAGAATCATGACCCAAAATCTATTGGGAGTTAAAGTTAAGGACTATATTATCAGGATTTGAACAACAGATGGTTTTAAGATGGCGTGGAGAGACTTATCCCACGTAGATCTTCCTCAGGACCAGAAAGACTTACTAGCTCACATATTGGATCAAAGACCCCTCCACCTCATGGGCAATAGGGATAGGTTGATTTGGGCTTTTGTCACAGATGGGAAATACATTGTGAAACAAGGATACCTACTTTTGACTTCTCCTAGACGGCCCATTAATAAATATTTGTTCCAATTTTGCTGGCATTCAACAATCCTTCTTAAATTTGGCTCCTTCCTTTGGTTGGTAATCCTTCAGAGGATCCTAACTAGTGATCACCTCCATAGATTGGGCATTGTTGACATCTTTCCTTACATCCTGTGTGGTATTCATCTGGAAGAATCCAACCATCTTCTAGTCTCTTGCTCCTTTTCCCAGGATGTGTGGTACTAGATCCTTGGGAAGCTAGGTTGGCATGGTCCCCTACCATCGGACCTGATTTTTCTTCTCCAACAATGGCCGCTCCTTCACCAAGACTCATTCTTTGTAGAAATTTGGAGATTCATCCTAGCTTTCATCACCTGGTGTATTTGGTGGGAGAGAAAGAAAAGAATTTTCAGAAAACAAGCTTCCTCGATGCTTCAAGTATGTGAAGTGGTCAAAAAATAAGTTTATAAAATGGTTAATGCTCACACTACGCCGTCTAAAAATTTATCATCTCTGTTCTCCTCTCAGGACTCAAAGGTTATGAACTTGTGGCCCCTCATTACTATTCCTTTTAAGGGTGCTCTTGTTGGAAAATAATCCAAAAAGGAGCAAAGACAGGACGTCAAGTGGGAGCCCCCTAATGGGCCTCTAATCAATCTTAATTTTGATGGGGCCTTGAAAGGTAACCCAAGGATATCAGGGATCGCGTGTGTTCTGAGGGATTCAAATTCTATGATTACCAAAGTAGCTTGCTCTTAGGGTTCGGTGGGATCAAATAACATTGCTGAGGCTAGGGCTTTACATCTAGGTATTTCCCTTTCACTATCCTATGACATTACAAAAATCCACATTGAAGGGGACTCCAAACCTATCACCTCAGCTCTTATTTCAAGATGTTCAGCTAGTTGGGAGATCCAATATATCCTCAACCAAACATGACAGTTATTGGACAGTTTTGAAGAGTTCAAAATTTCCCACTACTTTAGAGAAGAGAATGGGTTGGCTAACAGAGGGGTAGAATTGGAGAGAGGCACAACTTCTTTAGACAGAGATTCACTAGCCCAACAATTAATAGTGGAAAAAGGTCATGATTGGGTGTTAAGGGAGATATCCATTTCTCTCAGGTAAATTGGCCTAACAATAATCCCAACATGACCTGGAAGGGGTCATTTCCATGTGTAGTCATGACAGTACCAAATATTTCATTTTTCTCACACTCGTACCCTGAGGATTCTCACTGTCACTCTTATTCATATCGACAGCTTTTGGGTATAGAAATGTCATCGGCTTCCAGAGCTCACACATGTTGATGGAATCACTTCACATGAATCTGCTACCATGGCATCTTCTCATTGCTCCTTTGGTGAGTACCCTGCCATTTTCCTTCCCATGATATCAAGTGGTATCCTTTACACATACATCTTTATGATGATCTATACTCTAGCAGCTTCTCATGATCCTCAAAATTGGCATTCTTCTCAAATTCATGCATTGTCTTTGGGTTCGCAACATAGTTCTTGTCACATGAGTACGTTGGATGATGTTTCTTCTGCTCCTGAAGTCAGTTCAAATCAATTCATATGCCTAAGGATGATGATCGCATTTTCTCCCTACGTCCAAGGTAGATCTAGGTGGAATGAATATATGTACTAATGAATTCATTACATGGGTCTGATCAAGTTTAAATATATCTGCGATCAGCTATGGAGTTCATCCATAACTTTATGCATGTTTTCTCTCCTCTCACCTAGTAACTTGAATTTTTTTTTGGGTTGGCTGCAACAAGGAATACAGAGAATTTAATCTTAGAATTAAACTGGAGGCCAAAGAATGGAAATTCCCAATGGATATTTTCTCAGATGCCACATGCGGGTGGATTTCTGCCCACTTCTAGGTGAAATCAAGGATATTGTCTGCCGCGTAATTAGTGATTCCATTCTGCTTCCCTCATCGCGAAGATGTTTATACCATTCTCAGGTGGTTTCCATATTCCTATCCAATGCTTCTGATATGATGTAGGATTACATTTCACTCATGGGGTTGGTGAGAAAATTGATCAAGGAGGATTTTTCCTCCTCTGAGCATGTCCATAAGGCTATGCAGGGCTACCATGTGCGATCGTAGTCAGCTTGGGTGGATGGTTTTTTCTCCCCGGCCCTTTTGGATAGTAATATGGAATACGTCCAAATGTTGGATTTTTTCAAGCTTGAAATAGAAAGGCAGGATCACGGGTTCTTCAGAAGGGAGATGGCTAAGTTGATTGGCATCCTGCTAGACTCGGTGGTTTTGGAGGTGCACTCCCTTTACAACAGCCTATTCATATTAATCCAGTTCATTGACATTGATGGCCTCACAGGGTCTTCATCTTCCCCATGGTCGAAGTCCTCTAAGGAAACAACCAGTTATTTGGGTGTCCTCACCCCAGGTTGTCGGTGCCCCTGCCACCATGGTGGAAAAAGTAAGCCATGGTAATCCCTGATGGCTGGTGTTTTTTTCTCAAATTTTGGAGCTCTTGTCCCTTTTCTTCAAACATTTCCGCGGGCACGTAGTTGATCTTCTTGGTGGTATTTTGGGTATGCTTAAGTTGGATAAAATGTAATTACACATATCTTTTGGGCCTAGCATTTTCCCATGGCTATGGTTTCGTTTGGTTGTCATTTATAGTTTGTAGTGCTTTGTAATTTTTGGCTAAGATGGGGGGTTTTCTTCCTGCTTCTTTCCTCTCAGAGCCTTCCGAAGCAGTTATATATTAATAAAATATAAAGACACTGCCATTTTTGTCAAAAAAACAAAAAGAAAAGAAAATATTCATTTAATTGGCTAGAACAGGATAAGGGTAAATGTTATCATGTGTGGATGAATTTTTGTTTCTACATTTTGCCCTTCTTTGATGTAACATCATGAAATAATGTTATATCAAAGAAGAATAAAACATAGTGGATAAAAGGGATAAGACTAGTAGCATGATGTCCTAGTCACTGGTAGAATGAGGAAGGATGATGAGGAGGTAGTGACATTCCCCCTCGAAAGGACATGCAGGTTCAGAGAACACAAGTGTGCTCTTGAAATGGATAGGAGTATGGAATTAATAATGAAAGGGGAAAAGATAGGGATAATGAAGGAAGAATAAAAGAAGGTCATGTTGTAGCAGTATGAGAAACCTAGATTTGATATTGTACTTGAAATTATGCACCAAGGTATGAGGAACCAAGATGAAAATGTATCAATTACATGATTAAAAAGGTCAAATACAATGATATGCCTTATGACACCATGATATGGAAGACCATGATTCCTTGTGACAGTAGTATGCAAAGACCATAATAAATAAATAAATGTTGACACATATGTTGGACCACTTATGGTACCCCAAATTTAAAATTTAAAAATTAAGTTCTTCCCCTATTTATGATCATCAAAACTAAATTTTTTTCCCTTCCTTAATGATTTATCTCATAGCCTTTTGTGAAGATGATGTTTATAAGAAGTGATATTTGAAAGAATGTTAAACAAATTCAAAAAGTTCAGCTGGTTCAAAAATTTCAACAGTTCAAAATCATGGTTCAAAGGTTCAAGTTAGAAGGTTGACAAATACTGAACTTGAACCATCGTACCTAATTTTGGTTCAAATTTTAATGTTCATTGTGTGTGGAAGCACAAAGAAAAAGTGATGAATGAAGGGAATTAATAGAAAAGAAGACATGTATTCTGGGAAAAATCTGGAACATTGAACCTTTTGATTGAACCCTGAGGTTCAAATGGGTTCAACATGTTCAATTGGTTCAAATAGGTTCAATGGGTTCAAGTGGTTCAAATGGGTTCAATGGGTTTAGGTGGTTCAAACAAGTTTAACAAGTTCCAGTGACACTCAATTCCATGCACACATCCAATAGTAAAAAATAACATTAAAAAAAGGTTGCAAATTATTGAAATCTGAGGATGACTCACCTAGTATTTTGGATTTAAATATTCCCATATTTAATTTTATAACCATGTGAACACATATGGTATATTATTTTAATATTTTCTCAAATACAACAATTTAAAACAATCTTTTAAAACACTTGGAAGAGCAACAATTAAAGAGAAATTATTTTAATTCTCTTTATCAATAATCATTTATAAATCAGTAAATGATGGGAATAGTTGTAAAGAGGGTAAGTCTTCTCCTTGGGAAGGGATCTTATAAAAAAATTTATATGAAATTTCAGATTTTTACAAGTGAAAGAGAGAAATATTAAAAGTTTTCAAGATTCAGTTTCAAAAGATAGCTGGAGATTATTTTTTGTAAGATTTGGAAGAGGTAAAAGGTTCTTCTTTTTATTCCGGGAGTAGGTGTGCCACAGGAAAAAGAGATAATATTTCTTTTATTTTCTGATTGTAAAGGGGTCTTTTGTTTCTTTTCAGCACAGTCTGATGTATAGGAGAGGAGTTTGTGAACTCATAATTTTTCCATTTAGAGAAATAAAGGAGATATTTATGAATCTATGAATTTATTGATATTTCCTTTAGATTCTAATGATCTGTGTTTCATTGTGATTATTTTTCAATGTCATTTGGTTGTGTCTAACTGCATATGTATTTAATGTTGAAATTTTGAATACAGATTAAGTTATTTGTTGGAAAGGATCAACACTCTTTATTTCTGTTTCTTGATCCTCTGTGAGTGTAAGGAAGTGGGATTTGTATCATTTTCTTGCATCCACCTTATGTTTTTAATTCTCTGCATCTACTTGCATTGTTATGGGTAGATGTTAATGACTTTATTATTGATTTTTGGTGAAAAACGTGTCATTGTTTCATCCATTGCATATCTATTAAGAGGGAGTTTTACCTCTCAATTCAGAGGAAATTTATCAACTCAATGATAACGTATCCGACTATTGGTGGCATTTATTCTTCTCTTAGGGCATTTTGATTCATTTTTTGCATCGCTTTTTGAAGGAAAAATATGTTCATTAACATATTTTGGTGACTCTGCTGGGGACTTCGAAAATGAAAGATGAGTGCTTTCCTTCCTCAAAATTTTGAAATTTTTTTTGCACATGCAAGATTGGCGACTCTGTATTTTATTGAAATATATTTTGGTGAAATAATTCCAGTGTATATTATGGATTTGGTTGCAGCACAACCATGGAAAGTTTAGATTGGACCTTTTTCTCTTCCCCTATATTCAACTTTTCCTAAAGGGTCAAGGGAATGTTTTCCTAAGTTTGTTGGAGATAAAACTCAAGACCCAGATGATCACATTAAAATAGTTAGTGTTTCTTCTGGAGTTCTTGGAGTGCAAGAATAAAATGTGTTCGTTAGGTTGTTTGTTGAAAGCCTTGTTTGAAGTGTTGTTGAATGGTTTCAAAATTTACAAAGTGGATGCATTATTATCTAGAATGATTTGGAGGTAAAATTTCTTGGGAGATTTAAGCTTGTGGTTGATACTTATAAATTATTGTTGAATTTATTTCAAATCAAAATGAAAGAAAATGAATCTACGAGAAGTTTTTTTGAAAGGCTTAACCATCATGTTGGTAAAATTCCTCAAGCATGCCAATCAAATGAAAGTAATAAGTTGTGCGTGTTTATTTCTACATTGCAAATTGAAATTAAATTCCTGTTGAAATGTAAGAAAATGAAAAATTTGGAGGATGCTCAAAAGGAAGCTATTGAGATAGATGATGATATGTTTTTAATTTGAATGAGATGCATGAGTGCAAGTGTAGTGAAGGTGCCACAATCTGAAATTTATCTTCATGATTAGAATTTTGATCAAAGGAAAAGGCCTTTAACAAAGAAAATTGTCATGAAAGTAGCAAAGTCAGCACTACCTATCTCTTATCATCAAAATGTAATAGTTTTTAATGATGAAGATCTTCACACATATTCTGTGATTTAAAAGAGCTCTCCTAACATTGCAGGGATCTATTATTTGCACGTTGAGAATGATGATTCTTTTAAAGATGTGGGTGATCAAACTACACAATCAAAAAAATTAATGACTTGCCTAGATGATGATTCTATTGAGCAAGGATTGGATGGAAAAAACTAAATGAAATCTTTCTTGCAAGTGTTTCTTTTTTTAGAATTTAAACCTTTTACATTTGATATTTCTAATGCAATTCCAACAAATGATTTTATCAGGAAAATATAGAGAATCAACATGAGAAAGAAATGTTAACTGGTAAAAAAATAGAGGATATATCTCATCTTGATATGTAGGTAGATTATGAGTCTTTTCAATTTTATTGCATGAAAGATAATGAAGAATGGTTACAACCCAAACTATTAGAGAATTACAAGCATATTGAAGAACAAACTGAAGAAAACTTGTTTGCCTCATCTATGATATCAAACAAAAAATATGAATTAGAGGTATTCAAATTTGATTATGAAGATGAGCTATCTGGTATTCATCCCATGGTGGAATCATTTTATTGTGAAGATGATCTCAGTGATGCTTTCTTTGGGAGAAAATTTCATGTAAATCCAAATTCAAATTTTGATAACATTTTTGCAAATCATCCTCACAATCTAGAAGAAGGCTGCCCTACCAAAAGCCTAACTTATTTTTCTAACATTCATATGGAAGGCATTGGTATTTTTGGTGCAAACTGACTCACTCAAGATAGTGTCAATGCATTGCAACCAAAAGTCTATAATGTAGAATGTCTTTTTGGACCTAATATGTTATTTAGAAATCTTTTACAATGTACTTTTATTGGTTATTTTCTCACAGTGGTTGAATGTTGTCTATTGGGAATGATGCCTCTTACTTCCCAGCCATTTTTCCACACCTGTAGATACTTCTCTCAAACAGTCAATTCCTTTACATGAGCAGTCGGGTGCATCCTTCGAGGTATGGGTTGTTTTACCTATCTTTTGTAAGTAAACTTTTTGTTTGATCTAGGTGTAGTTTGCTTTGGTTTTCAACTTTATCTTTTTGGCGTTGGTGTCTGCCCAGTTTCCCCTTCGTCCTCTCTACAAGAATCTCCCTATGATTATGTTTTTATTTGAATATATAACCCAATGGAGATAGGCATTGGTCCCTTCCAGAGATGTTATAGATTCTCCTAATCCTCTACCAGAGATATGTTGCCTTCTTTGTGTCCTTTCAGTCCATGTCACCAAACAAAGCTAGTTGTTGGCCCACTTATGGTCCCCCAAATTTCAAATTTTGAAATTAAGATCTTCCCCTATTTATGATCATCAAAACTGAAATTTATGTCCTTCCTTAATGATTTATCTCATAACCTTTTGTGAATATGATATTTATAAAAAAGGGGTATTTAAAAGAATGTTAAACAAGTTCAAAAAGTTCAGCTGGTTAAGAAAGTTCAACAGTTCAGGATCATGGTTCAAAGGTTCAGGTTAGCAGGTTGATAAATATTGGACAACCATCGTCCCTATTTTTTGTCAAAGTTCAAGGTTCATTGTGCGTGGAAGCACAAAGACAAAGTGATGAATGAAGGGAATTAATAGAAAAAAAAAAAAAACATATTTTGGGCAAAATCTCCAACATAGAATCTTTGGATTGAATCCTAAGGTTCAAATAGGTTCAACAAGTTCAAGTGGTTCAAACAAGTTTAAAATGGTTCAAGTGGTTCGAACGGGTTCAAAAGGTTCAAGTGGTTCAAATGGGTTCAACAGGTTCAGGTGATAGTCAATTCTGTGTACACATCCAACAGTCCCAAAATACATTCGAAAAAGGTTTCAAATTATTGAAATTTGAGGATGAGCCACCTAGTATTTTGGCTATAAATACTCTGAGATTTAATTTTATAACCATGTGAGCACGTATGGTATATTATTTTAATATGTTCTCAAATGCAGAAATTTAAAACAATTTTTTAAAATAGTTGCAAGAGCAATAATTAGAGAGAAATTATTTTAATTCTCTTTATCAAGAATCAGTTATAAATGAGTAAATTATGGGAATAGTTGTAAAAAGGGTAAGTCTTCTCCATGGGAAGGGATTTTATAAAAAAAAATTATATAACATATCATATTTTTACGACTGAAAGAGGGAAATATTAAAAGTTTTCAAGATTCAGTTACAAAAGATAGCTGGAAATTATTTATTCTAAGGTTTGGAAGAGGTAAAAGGTTCTTTTTATTCCAGGAGTGGGTATGCTATAGGAAAAAGGGAGAATATTTCTCTAATTTTCTGATTGTAAAGTGGGCTTTTGTTTCTTTTCAGCATACTCTGATGTACATGAGAGGAGTCTATGAACTCAAAATTTTGGCATTTGGAGAAATAAAGGAGATATTTCTGAATCTGTGAATTTATTGATATTTCCTTTATATTATAGTGATATGTGTCTCATTGTGATTATTTTTCAATGTCATTTGGTTGTTTCAGGTTGCATATGATTTATTGTTGAAGTTTTGAATACATATTAAGTTATTTGTTGGAAAGGATCAATGTTTCTTGATCCTCTGTGAGTGTAAGGGAGGGGGATCTATATCATTTTCTTTCATCCACCTTATGTGTTTAATTCTTTGCATATACTTGCATGGTTATGGGTAGATGTCAATGCCTTTATTGCTTTTTGATGAAAAAGTGTATCATTATTTATTCCATATTATATCTGTTAAAAGGAGTTGTACCTCTCAATTCAGAGGAAAGTTATCAACTCAATGAAAACTTCTCCAACTAATGGTGGCATTTGTTGTTCTATTCAAGAATTTTGAGTCATTTTTTGCATCTCTTTTTGAAGGACAAATCTATTCACTAACAACATACAAGAAACAAGAAAGCATGCACAACAAACCAAATACAAACCAATATGTTTACCCTAGTCAAGCTCAAAACCAATTGATGGATTGATTGATGATTGATGATTGATGATTGATTAATTGATTTATGAGGATGCAAAAATTTATGATAAGAACAATGTACGTCCAAATGATTTGGGAAGGATACATACCATGATGATGATTTGATTAAAATTTGATCAATAGATTATCAAATGATTTGGATCAAGATGATGATGTGATTTAAGGTTGATGTGCTAGATTGAAAGATTGGATTGCAAGGATTAGTATTGATTGCACTTTATTGGATTAATTTGATATTTTTGGATTTTAGGGATTTTTTTTTTATGAATAGATTGGATAAATGGGATGGGAAGATAAATGATTGGATATAATGGTAGGAGGATAAATGGATTGGATAAAATGAGATTGGAGGATAAGATGGATTGAATATGATGGAAGAATGGATTGGATTAGAAGATAAATGGAATGGGTTGAATGGGATTATAATATGGATAAAGCATAAAATGGATTGAGACCAATGACAAGTGAGAACCAAGGTATGGTAAAGGAAGGGGGTGAAGAGATTTTATGGATGGAAGATAGATGGATGTAATGGATGGATGGTGATAGGATATGGGGGACTAAAGGATGGGGAATAAGTGGATGTAGATCTAAGGGCTATTTCTCAAAGGAGTTAAATTCCCCACACTAGAAGTAGGAGAATGGAGGATGGGGATATGGTGGATAAAAATGTAAGGGATGAAAGGATGGTGTGTAATGGATACAAGAAGAGGAGATTCATATGATATGTATGACTAAAGAATTGGGAATAAGTTGACTAGGATCCAAGGACTATGTTGGAAAGGAGGTAAATTACCCACACTAGAGGGGGGAGAATGAAGGATGGAAAGATGATGGATAAAAATGTATGAGATGGATGGATAGTATATGGAAGAAATGAAGGCTTTTATTTTCCAAATCATGCATGTATGTTTTAGTTCCTCCAGTTTTTAAGGAAGAGAAAAGGTATGAAAGTGGAATGGGTTTGGATAAAATATAAGAGATGATGGGTGTGAATAAGATAGGGAACATGGTGTGGAGTATATGGATATGATAGGTAATACAAAATGGAGGATATGCATAGGATAATTAGGATTAAATACATGGGAAAGGAGGATAGACTTATATAGGATTCTGGATGGAGGATATAATAGGAAAAAGATTATGAGATGGAGGATATGGATAATGTATGTTGGAAGACTTGTGGATAAATGGATAGGGGATTTGGAAATATAATCATTGGCACACAACTTGAAAGGTGGTGGAGTTGTGGAGGAGGATATTTTGAATGATATGGAGGAGAAAAGCGGATTTTGGGATGTAAGGAACAAAAATAGATGAAAAGGAAGATGGAATTAGGATAGTGGATTATGGGACATAAGCACCAAAAATTGATTTGGAAGATGGAGTATTGGAGGACTTATGAGTCCAGGAAGCTTTTGGATTAGCGATTTTGGATGCCAATTTGGATTTTTTTTAGATTCACTGTTCAATGAGTAGCTTTTGAATCCATGTGGTTTTAGAATTTTTATTTCTAGGCCTTTGTGCCCTTTTGGATTTTTCTTTCTTTTGGATCATTATTTTCTTTTCTTGATCATGTCTTTTTGATGTGACATTTTGATCCTTGGATTTTTGGATTTATGTATTTTGGCTTTGGAATCCAAATTTCTTCCAATAGAAAGGGTAATGGGTGCATGAGGGTGGATGGTTTAGAGAGTTCATGGATGAAATTTTGGAGGTTGAGTTAGTAATGTTGGAGATTTGATTCTGAACAGTTGATTGATTGTATGTTTGTCATTGATGACAACATATAATACACAATAGTACTTCTGTATGTACTTATCCATATGATGACATGGAGACTTGCAAGGATAGATACATGTTGTTGACATGTTTATTATGCTATTTTCATACACACATACCCAGATATGATGTTTCAGTAAAGATATGTAATTTTGTTATTGACGGTTACAGTTCTAGAGGAATAACAGTTTAAGGCCGACATATGTAACGTGTTTATTGAGTTGCACCTATCTTCAAGATATGTGTGTGTATATTCATGATGAGTTATGAGTTTTTGATATTAATCTAAAGGCACAAAATGTATTTCAAGAATATTGCAAAGTTATGGTTAAATTGGTGAAGCTGACTTAGTGAAGCGACACATCTATTCAGTTAGTACTTGCGTGGTTGTAATTATGCTTGTGCACTTAGTAGAGCTGACTTTTCTAGTAGGTCCCATGATCTCATACTTGGTGTATGTACTTATAGAAGGTCATTTGTGATAAGAAGAGTTGCGAAAGCCAAAGATAAGAAAAGCAGAGCAAAGTGTTAAAGCAGCAGAGCTATATTTATCATATGTTGATAATATAGATATTGAAGTAGAAGCTTTTAGAACACAGAGAAGATTGTTGTAGTGCTTTACAAGAGGTTAAATCATCGGTGCACAAAAGGAACTGATCAGACAAGCAGTGTCACAAACAACAGTTCACCTTGTTGATACAATGTGTATCAAATAACCAGAAGGTTGTAGCCTTCACCACTTGGATAGTGAGTCCTTGGAATAAGCCCTTATTAGTGCCCTATCAGACAGTGAATTTTTTGAGATCAAGAAAGTTGACTGAGCTTATACCATATGGAAGTATTTGGAAGATATGTTTGAAGGAGACATCCAAGCTAAGAATGCGCGCATAAAGACATGGAAAAAGAAATATAATAGTCTTGAAATGTTACCTGAATAAAAAATTAGAGCTTATAATTAGAGGATAAATGAATCAGTATCTGGAATTAGAAACAATGGAGGAGAAATTTCAGAAGAAGACATAATGGACAAGTTAATGACTACATTGACATCAGACTATGAAAACAAAATCAACATTCTAGATGAGACCATGTAGTATTCTAAAGACTTCAAGAGAGAGACTTTGATCAAAAAAATATTTGCATTTGAGATATCAAGATTGAAGACTGAACCTAAGAATGAAACAACCTTCAAAGCTTCAATCCATGGTAAGAAATCCTCACACATCTCTAGTCATAATGAGAATGAAGAAATTGATGAAGAGCTAGAAGAGATAATTGCCATGATTTCTAAGAGAGAAAAGAAAGGAAAAGGAAAGTATGAAGGATAAATCCCATTCAAGTGTTTTTCATGCAATAAGATTGGTCACTTTGCATCTAAGTGTCCCACAAGAGTTAAGAAGTTCAGATCTGATTACAAACCTAAATATAGGAAGGAATGTTAACATGCTGAAGAAGGTGTAACTGATGAAGATTTAGGAGAAGATGAAATTGGATTCATTTCCCTTAAAGACATGGAAAGGTTTCTCAAAGATATGGACATTGCAGATAAAGAAGAAGATCACGAATTAGCCTTAATTTCCAAAGCAGATGTCAGAACTGATTGGATCATTGACAGTGGATGCTTGCATCACATGACAGGTGACAAAGACAGATTTATTCATCTAGACAAATACAAAGGTGGTATGGTTAGATTTGGAGATAACACTCCTAAACCTATCATAGGCAGAGGATCCATCACCTTGGATGGAAAG
>MU224737.1:10010310-10021166 GCA_018584345.1 Thuja plicata
ACATGGTATGCAAACTAAAGAAAGCACTCTATGGACTTAAGCAGGCCCCAAGAGCTTGGTATGAGAGACTAGATGGTTATCTCACCAAGATTGGATTCAAGAAAGGAGCAACAGATTGCAACTTGTTTATAAGAGAAACAACTAATGGATTACTATTAGTTGCCATATTTGTTGATGACATTATCTTTGGAGGTAATGACAAGCTTAGTACAAGTTTTGCAAAAGAAATGCAGAATGAATTTGAAATGAACATGATTGGTCCTATAAAATACTTTTTAGGACTGAATGTAAAATAGACAGATAAAGGAATATTCATTAATCAGTCAAAATATGTGAAGGAAGTATTGAAAACTTTCAAGATGGTGGATTGCAAGCCAGTATGCAATCCTATGATCACAGGAAGTAAACTTTCAAAAGATGATGAATCCACAACAGTTGATAAAACATTGTACAAATCTATGATTGGAAAGCTTATTTATCTAACTCAATCAAGACCTGACATATCTAATGCAGTTCGCATTGTTGGAATATTTGCAGTTGAACCCAAGAATAATCACCTAATGGCAATCAAGAGGATATTTAGATATCTTAAGGGAACTATAGACTATGGTTTATAGTATCCTAAATCAGAGAATACACAACTTCATGTCTATACTGATGCAAATTGGGAAGGTTGTATTGATGATAGAAAGATCACTTCAGGAGGAGTAGTATTTCTTGGAGAAAGGTTGGTATCTTGGACAAGCAAGAAGCAAAACTATATTTCTCAGTCAACAACAGAGGCAGAATATGTTTTAGCAGCACTGAATTGTACAACCATTGTTTGGATCAAGCAGATGGTTAAAGACTTTGGTATTCAGGTTGACTATCCTATTGTTATTCATTGTGACAACACTAGTACTATTAACATGTCTAAGAACCCTATGATGCATGCAAAGACAAAACACATAGAGATCAAGTACCATTTTCTGAGAGAAAAAGTTGTAGACAAGGAAGTGAAATTGGACTATGTAAGCACAAAAGATCAATTAGCAGACATTTTCATGAATCCTTTAGCAATGGATACTTTTGTGTATCTAAGGGAGAATTTGGGAGTAATTCCCTCTCCTAAGTCTGATTAGAGAAATTAGCAAGTACATTAGTCCTATGTGATTGATGAATGGTTGACTACTCTACTTCTGGAGTAGTACCTGAGCATAATGGTTTATGGCACCCTTTTCCATTGATGTCAATGGGGGAGTATGTACTAAAAACAAAAAACACAAATAAAGAGCTAAACAAGGAACACATACAAGGAGCTTATAATCTGGGGGAGTATACAAATAAAACACAGTCTATGTAACTGCAGCAGTGTAGATGAATCTTTGATGAGGATATTGAGAAGATTGTAAAAGAAAGAAGACACCATGAACAAAATTTGTTTTTATCATATGTTTCCATCAATGCCAAAGGGGGAGATTGTTGGAGATTTGATTTTGAACAGTTGATTGATTGTATGTTTGTCATTGATGACAACTATAATACACAATAGTACTTTTGTATGTACCTATCCATATGATGACAGGAAGACTTGCATGGATAGATACATGTTGTTGACATGTTTATTATGCTATGTTCATACACACATACCCAGATATAATGTTTCAGTAAAGATATGTAATTTTGTTATTGACGGTTACAGTTCCGGAGGAATAACGGTTTAAGGCCGACGTATGTAACGTGTTTATTGAGTTGCACCTATCTTCAAGATATGTGTGTGTATATTCATGATGAGTTATGATTTTTTGATATTAATCTAAAGGCACAAAATGTATTTCAGGAAGATTGCAAAGTTATGGTTAAATTGGTGAAGCTGACTTAGTGAAGCGACACATCTATTCAGTTAGTACTTGCGTGGTTGTAATTATGCTTTCGCACTTAGTAGAGCTGACAAGGATGTTATGAAGAGTTTTCTGGCAGGTCCCGTGATCTCATACTTGGTGTATGTACTTATAGAAGGTCATTTGTGATAAGAAGAGTTGCAAAAGCCAAAGATAAGAAAAGCAGAGCAGAGTGTTAAAGCAGTAGAGCTATATTTATCATATGTTGATAATATAGATATTGAAGTAAAAGATTTCAAAACATAGAGAAGATTTTTTTAGTTCTTTACAAGAGGTTAAATCATTGGTGCACAAAAGGAACTGATTAGACAAGCAGTGTCACAAACAACAGTTCACCTTGTTGATACACTGTGTATCAAATAACTAGAAGGTTGTAGCCTTCACCACTTGGATAGTGAGTCCTTGGATAGTGAGTCCACCACCCATAATAGGGTTATTGTAAAATACTCCTAACAGGGTCAGACCCTTAACCAGGTCACTATACTACTGCATTGTAATGAACAACTCCTAACAGGGTTGAAAGATCTTTTAACAGGGATTACTATAAACAATATAGTTTTGTGTGGGTACTAATTCCCACCGGGGTTTTTACCATTTGGTTTCCCCGTAACTAAATTGATGTGTTGTGTAATGTGTTATCTGAATGTGCATTTAATTTATATCAGTCTAGATTAATAAGTACAAAATATTTAAAGTTGTTGATAACTGATTCACCCCCCCCTCTCAGTTATCCCTGAAGTATTCTAACAAGTAATTTTTCTTGTAGAATCTCAATATAGAAAATATGCTTGACTCTTAGATTCCCAACTCTTGATTCATACAAGTAAAATTCTAATTAATGAGGATTAATCCTCCTTCTTCTTTGAGCTCCATAGACTCAGGCGGGTGTACCTCTCATAGTTTACTACTTCTCAGTAATCTTTAACAGTGGATCAAGGGTTACACTAATTTGTCACTTGCCTTTTACTACAACAACTGATAATACATCTTACAAATTAATATGACCAATTTAGTGTAGATCTTAACAAGCTAGACCATGAATTTGGAAAGGGAAAATAACAGTGAAACAAGGATTCTCATCCTTCTTATTTTTAGAGTTCTAAACTTAAGAAGGCTAACCTAATGATTATCTCTTCAAGGAATAAACAAATTGAATTATATTATTCAATACAATGGATTAAAAATATACTTTATTAATAACATAAATGTAAATGATTTTTTTGATTTAAGATTGATAATGATAACTACTTATCAAAACCTAGACCAGTGCCTAATGCTGGGAAAAGAGTCAATTAAGATATACATTCACAGAAACTAATTAATTGAAACACACATGAAACTTAGATGGAGTGGCTTAAAAACCACCTTCTAATTTCCACACCCATGTATCAAATTCATACACAAAAATCTAGCCCTCTGGAACTACTCATAAGATTTACTCCCTCCTTGAAAGAAACTTACAAATAATCACACAGTTACCTTATAAACAATACATTTAAAATGCCTTACAGATTAAACATACAAGAGCATAAATATAAACACAAGAAGACATCATTGATGTGAAACAGGAAACTTCACTGTATTTTATTAATATACTTATGCTTCAATACATTCAGAGAGACAAAAATCTTGAAAAATAGACCAAATTTAGAAGTCTGCCTCGCAGTTTTTATTCATCACCCTTTTTAATATCTTACAACTTTCTATATATAGAGAGCATGAGAAAGGATGAAACAAGATTCAGATGGCTAGGCTAAACCTAAAATTACTAAAAGATAAAATTACAGTTACATATTCATTCGGTGGAGAAAACACTTGAGTAGATGAATTGAAATGATTCCAAATCTTTGGTAGTTGGCACCTTTGTCCACATATATTTCGGGTAACCTCTTGAGGTTGTTGTGAAACCTAGTGATCGCCAATATAGGCTAACTTACACTAGTCTTGCTGATTATTACCCTCCTTGTGCTCATTGATCAGGTGTAAGGTGCAACTTTACTCCTCATCCATTACATCCAGGTATATAGTTGTTGGCTTCTTCTTTTTGGGCTTGGTGATGTTGTCCCATTGTGTAACTTCAGCCTCTGAAGGGAAATTAAAAACTTGTATGATCTATAACTATACCTTTTACCTCTCCCATCTGGCATCGGTTATGATCTTGACATCTGTAACAAACTTCATGAAATCTGCTTCTTCTTTGAATGCTTAGTCCAAGGCTTTGTTGAATCTATCAATGTCCAAGACACTATCTTCTATTAAGAATGCCTCTTTACTAGGCAATATATAGTGTCAAACTCATTTTTCCATTCTTCTACTAACTTTATCTTATTATCTTCTCCCTTGAGTAGAGGAATAAATCTGTTGAAGTCTGGACCAAACATGGTGACCCTTGCATGTATTTAATTAGATTTTCCTTTGAAGAAAGCTAATGTTGTTCCAATTTGTTCAATCATCTCTCCCACTTGAAAAAAAATCTCTGGGAGATCTATCCTATGTGGTTGCAGGGCTTCTAATCTCTCAAACAGTGATGCCCTAATTGACCAAGTACCAAAATAAGGATCTAGAGTTGCAATGTGGCTTTTGACCTATTTCTCTAGGCCAGGTAGCTTACTATAAGTCTTGTGTTCTAGGTCCACTTTTCCCTTTAGGACATCTATCCTATGCTACAAAATGTTCAACAAAGCACTTAATGCCACTTCATTTTTATCTAGGCCTGGCTGCCCTATTTCTTGAGGAAATTCCTCTAAAGTCTCTTTTTGAGCATCCACAACTTCTTTGGGTGGAGTGGGGAGAGCTTTGGGAGCCTCTTCTAACTTCTTGTTTAGTACCTCCACTTTCCCTTGTAGTGACTAGATTTGAATCAAGCACCTTTCCCTATCCTTTATCATAGCAACAGACTCATCAAATAACTTTGTATATCTTACAGAGAGTTGTTCTATCTTTTCTTGATTCAAATGGATGAAGTGGGTGACTGCTTGGAATATCTCTAGGTCAGTAGTGTTCTAGAATTTCTAGATGATCTTATCCCCATCCATTTTCTCTTCCACACTAACCAGGGAAATATTTTGTGTCCTTGGTGCCAGAGACCACATGGATAATGTATGAGATTGGGGATCATACCCACATCCCTTGATCCTTTCCCTAATTTGTGTCTCAGAAGACAAGTTGGAATTTTGTTTCTTTCTGATTTGATCAATAATGAAAGTAGAGGCCAAATCCCATCTAGGAACAAGCAGTATCCCGTTGGATTTTACTAGTTTTCTTGCTTCCTCAGGGGTTATTGTTTCATTCTCAGGGTCATAAGCTGTCAAGGCTTGTAGGCCCTCACTTTGAACTATTTCTCCCCTTGTCAACTGCAATTGTGACCTGCTACTTCCTCCAAGTCAATAAGTTCTTGAATTCTTCTATCTTGATGAAAGCATCATCACTAAGGAACTCTTCCTATTGGAGCTCTCTCATTTTGACATAGTTGAAGGGCTAATTCCACTTCTCCTTGTACATCTTTTTCAAATTTCTTCCCTTCTCTAATCTTCTTTCTAAGCTAGTGGTGATCCTACCTATCACTAGTAATCAGGGCACTTAATTTATCCCTCTTCTTTCCTAGAGTTACTACTTGAGAGGGATCCCCTTGTTCTACTCTCTGTTTCTTCTTTGAAGGCTCATTAGTTACCTCAGTGTCAGGATCCTTAGTAAGATCCACTTCCATGCTCTGCTCTGTTGTAGGTGGTTGATCCATGGGAGGAGGTCTATGTATTGGGTATCCTCCTTCACTATCCTCTTCATACTCTAAAGATGAGTGCTTCTCGGGACCTCTTTTCCTATCTTTAATCAATCCTTCAAGTTGATTGTATAAAGTCTTATAAGACCCAATCATCTTTGTGAGTCTCTGTAGACAAGGCACTCTAGGGAAGAAACCTCCAAATGGAATCCCTGCCTTCATCTATTTTCTCCAAGCCTATCAATTCTTGATATTTCTCACTTCTTCTTGCTGCTTCTTCATCCTCCAAGGTATTCCTGATGAGGTCTTCCTCAACACATTCTTCATGCTCTTTGATAGCAGTTATGCTTGGGTTTAGCAGCTTCTTTTCACTCTTAATAAAACCTTTTGGGTCTACATACCTGTACAAGGCCATGCTCATTCTATACTGAATTGACCACTTATTTACTGCATCCATGGCTATCTTCCCAAATGTGAAGTTAGCCATTTTGAATTTTCTAGTAGTGAATGTTCCTTTTCTATGAGGAGCCAGGTGCTCCTTATCTGTCCACATCAATTTCAAGATGAATTCTATCAAGGCCACTCTTGGAGGTACATACTAAGGAAGTATGTGTGGGGGCTGGGAGCATTCATAAACCTTGATTATGGTGAAAGTCTCTCACAATAGAAACCACCCCAATTGTGATCTCTTGGTCATTTGTCTACATATTGGAAAGACCCCAAAAGTTGAAGTTCTTTGACTGGTATCCTAGTTACATTTAGGCCCAATAATTGTAGAAGTGGATATACTATACAATTATCGAAGCTAGAGAACTCATTTTGATTAGAAGTATAATTACAAACCCTAATCCATAACTGTACAAGGTTTGGTTGGCCTTGGAATTGAGTTCTTGGTCTTAGAAATTATGTGTTCATGCTGTTAATATTGAAATATAATATCAAATGCATTAGAAGATAATAATGCATGAACTTAGGGTTAACCTTCTTCTAAATGTTGATCAAGCCCTCATGCATTTTTTCTATGACATACTAGATGTATTTAAAATCCATGTTGGCATGGGAGTTCTGAATATCCAAAATA
This sequence comes from Thuja plicata, assembly GCA_018584345.1. NCBI lineage: Eukaryota > Viridiplantae > Streptophyta > Pinopsida > Cupressales > Cupressaceae > Thuja > Thuja plicata. The sequence continues at coordinate 10,016,990 of MU224737.1, forward strand.
ATCATGAGCAGGACTGGAGGCAGCCTCTCAATATATCTATCTATGCCTAAAACTCTACACAAACCATAGGCTATATACTTTATGTAGAAACAAAGGTCTTTGAACTCGTAGGGTGCTCCCTTTGAAATAGGCAATGGGGTTACATAGTTCCTGTTTGACCTAGGCACATGGGCTTGGACCAATTTAGTGACTATGGTGACCTCCCTGGCATATTTTCTCTGTAATTTCTTCAAGTATATTTCTATGGCAAAGGCATGATAAATAATGAAAGCTTTCATGAATGATGACCTATTTAAGGGCACTAAGGCTATTTCATCATCTTTCCTTATTTTTTTTGGAAGTAGAGTCATACTTTGCAGCTAGGGTTATCAATAGGTCAATATCTACAAAGACATCAGGGACAATTAACTTGGCAAGACCTAATGTCCAAGGGTTTGAGACAGGAATTTTCCTATCCATGTTGTTATAAAAATAATTGAATAAATGAAAACCAGAGCACTCGGGAGTGATGGGATCCCCACAATCAGACATAGGATCAGAAAAGGATTCATCATCTACCTTTTTATTTTGGTTTGTTCCTGGTAGCAAAGAAACAAACTCATCTGAAAAGTTCCTCTTCCCTTTCTGCTCATCCTCTACATCTTTACTTCCTCCACTAGTTGACACCCCACTTGGTCCAACTTGACTCATCTTTGCTGATCTTTATTGAAAAATTCTTCACTCAGACACATACTTATCCTAACAATACTCTATGAAACTCAAGCAATTCTTCACTCTGAAAACTCTGAAACTTATGCAATTTCTCTACTCTGTACTTTGAAAACTTTGGTAATCACAATGTACAAAGGTTGTGTCTATTTATCATTAAAAATTGAATTCACCAATCTAGTCAAGAATTTGGAAACCATTGCTCAACCACGTTTGTCATAAATCTGTGTGTCTTGACATCAATTCTTTCCTAGTCATGGTGCTTTAAGTTGACAAAAAATCAAATTTGAATAGCCTAGTTGGAAAAGTCATGAGTATTTTTTCAATTTTAAATCCTTATTATATGAAAAAAGGATCAAAATGCTATTTAATTGGCCAGTTTTTCTTGCTTTTCACAACTCAGTGGATTAATTGTACCATATTAGAATATTTTTTTTGATAGGACCTGGCTTTTATATTATTTCCTTGACATGGCACAAGAGCAAATCCTTAATAATTTACCATAGTTAGACCATGGTTTATCTGGCGATTATGCGATTGCTTTATCTCCAAGTCACAGAGAGTTTGCTTTGACTCAGGATACATAATGAGATCTAGTGCCAACTACATGATTTTCTTCTCCATCAACAGTCATCTCTAAGTCTCTTGATGGTTTGCTTAACTTTGATTCTATTCTAAGATTACATGACTAAGAAAAAAGAATAACCCCATTTTAACTCTGAATCGTTGAGAATTTTAGATAACCATGGATCTATTCATAGATTACACACACATCGCTAGATATCTTAGCCACTTAAACACATGTCTGCATCTTAGTCATTACCTCTTGATCGTTGAATAATTCTTGACTTTTTGAATTATTCTAGTGATTCAGTGCTAGACACACATCTCTGTCTTCATCAATGGTCCAAATTCACCCATGACACACTTGACTTGGCTTTGATTTAACCTTGGCTAACCATAGTTCATTTAGAGATACAACGAATGAATGAATGTCTAAGTCATTGAAGAATTCTTATAACTCGGGTTCTGTTTAAAGATCATGCGCTAGCCCTCAAATCTTTTCTTGATCAGCGCTAAGTCTCACAATATTTTTGTACTTTATAAATTCTTCCCAAGATTTCATGGTAACCCTTGATTCTGCTTTGATCCAACGACCTACATTGAATCTCAAAACTATCTTCTTAACCACACTTTATTTCTGAGATCACGTGACTAAGTTATCTCTGAAGCTTAGAATAAACTTTACTTGACTTAGCCTCAACCACAGGTTTATCTAGAGATTACATGACAAGATTTATCTTGAAGTCTCTGAAAGATTTCTTAACTCATGAGTTAATTGGGAAATTATGCACAGACCACGTGATCAATTCAAAGATATAACAAGATTTATCACTATCACTTAATCACTGAGGAAAACCTTAACCTTTGCATTTGTCTAGAGATCACGTGCCAGCTACTCATCTTGGAAAAGATCAACAATCATTGCTAAATATCTGAATCTTTCACTTAACTCTAATTTATTTTGGAGATCACGTGACAAGAAAAAAATAAACTCTATCTTGACCTTAGGTTATATTACGAGATTACGTGACTGAGCAATCTCTCAATCCCTGAAGATTTCATATAACTTGAGTTAAGTCATGAGATCTAACGCTAGCCACATGATCAAGATTTCATCCATGGTTGTCACTGAGTCTCTGAATCCTTGAGCCAACTTCATATTTATCTAGCGATCATGCACCAACTGCACGATCAAATCAAGATCAATTGTCTGCACTTAATCTCTAAATGACTTAGAGCATATTCTATTTATCTCAAGATTAAGAGATACAAGCTTGCGCCAAGTCTCTAGACCAGATGGAATATTTGGTTCTGATTGTGAGATCAGGAGATAAAGACAAAGGACTTGCACCTTATGCGTGAGTGCACGATAGTAGCTGTTCTTTGGCTCGTCGCCTACTCACGAACTTGAAAATTTCATTTCATACCTGATTGCGAGTGCGCGACTGCATACTTTCTTTCTTTAGTCGCTCACTCGTGAACTGATTTCTGATCATCTTCATTGACTGGTGACTGAGCGATGCCTTTCCTTTTTTGACTCGTCGCACACTCACACTGCAAAATATAACCAAGTTAGAACCTAAGCAAGTGGGAAACCTACAGGACAGGACCTCGTCGCGCACTCGCAGAGCATGAGATAGACAAAATAACCTTACAGTGACTGCGTGACATACACAAATTGCCAAGTTGGAAGGACCTTTCTCTTGGGGCACTTTTCTTATCAAACATCGCGACAACCGTTGGATCTTCTGATTCTTTCATCTGACGGTAGTCATATAATTGCTCAATGTTTATACATACCCTTAAATGTTTCCCAGACACCGCGACTGAAGGGAAAGTACCTAAGTCTCGAAGTCGCTGAATCCTTTTTCTTCCTTCTGGCGACCACCCGACTAAGTATTACTACAAACCACAAACAGTCAGTCGTGAAGTCTGAACTAAAATCTCTTAACCGCCATTCTATTCCAAGACCACGCGACTGAAGGAAAACTTAACTGTTAGCTTTATCTTCATTTGGCGATAACGCGACATGAAGTAATCGCGAAGTATAAGAACATTTTCATAACTGTTAAGAATCTACTGCGATCACCCGACTAAGCAGTGGGTCCCATATGTATAAAGCCTTATGAAATGAAGATCTTGTGACTACCTAACTGAAAGAAATCGCTAAGTCTCAGAATGCTGAAGGAATATTCAGAAGTTAAACGAGACTACGTGACACAAGGAAAAAGCAAAGTCGGGAAGACAAATGGAATATTCACTCAGGGTAACGTGACAAGGTGACTTGGATTAAAACACATGCCCTAGTGGATGGAAAAAGTAACTGTGAAATAGAATAACATGACTTAGGGTTTTAATTTCTTTTGCGTGGCAAAGTACAGAATTTTGAAACAAGAAAGCCCGGGAAAAGCAAAGGCCAAGAAATTCAAATTTTTTACAAGGCAGTGCTAACAATGGCTCCTACTGGGGAAAGACAAATGCAAAATTGTCATTAGAAGCTAGACCTCTGGAGAACAGACCGCAAACCTAAACTAAAACTGTACAGGGGCACACAAAACCACACAAAAACAGGGAAATCTAAACTAACATGCATGGAACAAAGAAAACTATAAGAAATAATGTTTCAGGAATTATCCATGCACTGGAAATTCTTGTATTTCACCATTTGGATCCTCCAAGAAATAAGAATCCTACCCATGAAACTCCTAGATTACAAATGGGCCCATCCATAATGATTCAAACTTGCCATGTTTGCCCTTCTCTTCTTTTCTGGCATTTCATTGTAATACCAGATCATTTACCCTGAATTTTCTTTCAGTTGTCCTTTTATCAAATAGGTATTTAGACTGTTGCTGCAACTTCAGGTTTCTTTTGTGGGCTTCTGCTCTTATTTCTTCCAATTCTA
>MU224737.1:10027964-10052788 GCA_018584345.1 Thuja plicata
GATTGATTTTTAATGGTGATAGTCACTTAATTGAACAAAAATAGACCAGTGCTCAATCTAAGGGCATGGAGTCCTCTGTGAATAATTTTAACCAGCATGAATGAAGACTAAACTTAAGACAATTACAAGATCTGACACAAACATAGATATACCTTATATATCTACCTCAGTACATTTAGCCAGATTAATCCATCAGATTCATTTGCTACCCTGAACTTTGTTGAAATCTCTCTAAGGTATATTCTCTCCTTGAAAGAACCCTAGAAATATTTCATAATCTGCCTTACAGATATATAAATTGAAAATTCTCCTTGAACATTCAATTTAGACAAAATTCAGAATGCTAAAATGAAGACAGAAAATCCACTAAATGCTTCAGAAACTGTGAACTGGATTTTATTTAGAGGTCATCATCAGTTACAACATTCAACAGAGATTTCTCCAGAAAGACCAGATATATTGCAATTGACTTAGTATTATTTTCAGACAGAAGAATGACCATCATCCTCCCAGTTGTCTTAGAATCCTTTTATAGCACAAGGATGCAACAAGCTACCGACATACTAGAAGAATTACACAACTGCGTGTAACAAAATTCTGCAACCAAACATAGGTGGCAGCTAATTAACAAGGTTTGTTCTTCATGGCTTAACCATATTTGATTCATCCTTTTTTGCTTCCCATCTGTCCTTCTTTGACGGTAGGACAATCAAAAGGCAACAACTTCCACCTCACCTGTCATCCATGGCAGCTCTGGCCTCAGACACAAATTTGGCCATGTCTCTTTTCTGTTTTGCACCATTTTGTGTTCTGTTTCTGTTTCTTCTTTGGTAGCTCTTTTAGCTGGAGCAGTGCTGTTCCTTCATTTCTGGAAAGACCCTTGCGAGTGAGCGGCACACCCCTATTATTCAACTGGTCGTATACTCATGCCACTTAACATTCTAACTTGCACCTTATGCGCGAGTGCGCGATAGTAGCTGTTCTTTGGCTCGTCGCCTACTCGCGAACTTGAAAATTTCATTTCATACCTGACTGCGAGTGTGCAACTGCATACTTTCTTTCTTTAGTCGCTCACTCACGAGTTGATTTCTAATCATCTTCATTGACTGGCGACTGAGCGATGCCTTTCCTTTTTTGACTCGTCGCACACTCGCACTGCAAAATATAACCAAGTTAGAACCTAAGCGAGTGGGTGACCTATAGGACAGGACCTCGTCGCGCACTCGCGGAGCATGAGATAGACAGAATAACCTTAGAGTGACTGCGCGACATACACAAATCACCAAGTTGGAAGGACCTTTCTCTTGGGGCACTTTTCTTCTCAGACATCGTGACAACCGTTGGATCTTCTGATTCTTTCATCTGACGGCAGTCGCATAATCACTCAATGTTTATACATACCCTTAAATGTTTCCTAGACATCGCGACTGAAGGGAAAGTACCTAAGTCTCGAAGTCGCTGAATCCTTTTTCTTCCTTCTGGCGACCACCTGACTAAGTATTACTACAAACCAGAAACGGTCAGTCGTGAAGTCTGAACTGAAATCTCTTAACCGCCATTCTATTTTGAGACCACGCGACTGAAGGAAAACTTAACTATTATCTTTATCTTGATTTGGCGATAACGCAACATGAAGTAATCGCAAAGTCTGAGAACATTTTCATAACTGTTAAGAATCTGCCGCGATCACCTGACTAAGCAGTGGGTCCCATCTGTATAAAGCCTTATGACATGAAGATCTTGCGACTACCCGACTGAAAGAAATTGCTAAGTCTCAGAATGCTAAAGGAATATTTGGAAGTTAAACGAGACTACGCGACACAAGGAAAAAGCAAAGTCAGGAAGACAAATGGAATATTCGCTCAGGGTAACGCGATGAGGTGACTTGGATTAAAACACATGCCCTAGTGGATGGAAAAAGTAACTGCGAAACATAATAACATGACTTAGGGTTTTAATTTCTTTTGCATGGCAAAGTACAGAATTTTGAAACAAGAAAGCCCGTGAAAAGCAAAGGCCAAGAAATTCAAATTTTTTACAAGGCAGTGCTAACAAGACCTAGTGTTTGTTTGTCGACTCATTTTAAAATTAGACAAGTATTTTCAATATTTCAATATGCAAGTCACATTGGAATGAACAGAGTATAGAATCACCACCCATAATTAGTATGGGATTATTTCAAGAATTTTCTCAAGAAATGGAATAATAAGAGAATTATTCCCTATGAAGTTGTAACCTTATTGCTAAAACCCACTTCTCTTTAACATTTTTAATCAAATCAGAACTGGATTAGAAGTACTTAAAAAGATGTTGCACCAGAAAATCTAGGACAGACTAAACATGGTTTACCTCAACCCTCCTCAATGGAGTTACCATTTTGTTAGTACTTTTTCTTGTAGAATCTCAATATAGAAAATATGATAGACTCTTAGATTCACAACTCTTTATTCATAGAAGTAAAATCCTAATTGATGAGGAATAATCCTCCTCCTTCTTTGAGTTCCACAGACTCAGGCAGGTGTACCTCTCATAGTTTACTGCTTCTCAGTAATCTTTAATAGTGGATCAAGGGTTACACTAATTTTTCAATTGCCTTTTACTGAAAAAACTAATAACACATTTTGCAAATGAATATGACCAATTTAATGCAGACCTTAACAAGATAAACCATGAACTTGGCAAGGGAAAATAATAGTGAAACAAGGATTCTCATCCTTCTTCTTTTTAGAGTTCTAGACTCAAGAAGGCTAACCTAATGATTCTCTCTTTAAGGAATCAAAAAATTGAATTGTATTATTCAATACAATGGATTAAACATATATGTTATTAATAACATAAATGTAAATGATTTTTTTGATTTGAGATTGATGATGATAACTACTTATCAAAACCTAGACCAATGCCTAATCCTGGGCAAAGAGTCAATTGAGATATACATTCACAGAAACTAATTAATTTAAACACACATGAAACTCAAATGGAATGCCTTAAAAACCACCTTCTCATTTCCACACCCATGTATCATATTCCTATACAAATATCTAGCCCTCTGGAACTACTCATAATATTTACTCCCTCCTTGAAAGAAACTTACAAATAATCACACAATTACCTTATAACCAGTATATTTAAAATGCCTTATATATTAAACATACAAGAGCATAAACATAAAAACAAGAAGACATCATTGATGTGAAACAGGAAAATTTTCTATATTTTATTAATATACTTCTGTTTCAATACATTTAGAGAGACAAAAATCTTGAAAAATAGACCAAATTAAGAAGTGTGCCTCGCAGCTCTGAATTCATCATCATTTTTAATATCATACAAATTGATATATATAGAGATCACTAGCCATCTTAGAATCCTTAGAGAGAAGGATGCAACAAGATTTGGATGGCTAGGATAAACCTAAAAGTACTAAAAGATAAAATTACAGTTACATATTCAGTTGGTGGAGAAAACATTTGAGTAGATGATTTGAAATGATTCCAAATCTTTGGCAGTTTGCACCTTTGTCTACAAATATTATGGGTAACCTCTTGAGGTTGTTGTGAGACCTAATGACCTCCAATACATGCTAACTTACACTAGTCTTTCTGATGATTACCCTCCCTGTGCTCATTGATGAGGTGCCAGTGCCACTTTACTCCTCATCCATCACATCTAGGTCAATAGTTGCTGGATTGTTCTTTTTGGGCTTGGTGATATTGTCCCACTGTATAAATTTCACCTCTAAAGGCCAATTAAAACTTTGTATGCTCTATAACTATACCTTTTTCCTCTCCCATCTGGCATTAGTTATGACCTTAACATCTATAACAAACTTCATGCAACCTGCTTCTATTTTGAATGCTTCATCCAAGGCTTTGTTGAATCTGTCCATGTCCAGGACATTATCTTCTATTAAGAATGCCTCTTTACTAGGCAATAGAGTGTGAAAATCATTTATCCATCTTCTACTAAATTTATCTTATCATCTTCTCCCTTGACTGGAGGAATAAATTTGTTGAATTTTGAACCAAACATGCTGACCCTTGCCTGTATTTGATTAGCTTCGCCTCTGAAGAAAGATAATCTTGTTCCAATTTGTTCAATCATCTCTCCCACTTGACAAAAAAGCTTTGGGAGATCTTTCCTATGTGGTTGTTGGGCTTCTAATCTCTCAAACAGTGATCCCCTACTTGACCAAGTACCAAAATAAGGATCTTGAGTTGCAATATGGCTTTTGACCTCTATCTCTAGGCTAGGTAGCTTACTGTAAGCCTTGTGTTCTAGGTCCACTTTTCCATTAATGACATCTATATTGTGCTAAAAAATGTTCAATAAAGCACTTAATGCCACTTCATTTTAATCTAGGTATGGCTTCCCTATTTCTTGAGGAAAGTCCTCTACAGTCTCTGTTTGAGTATCCACAGCTTCTTTGGGTGGAGTGGGGAGAGCTTTGGGAGCCTCTTCTAACTTCTTGTTTAGTACCTCCACTTTCCCTTGTAGTTACTTGATTTGAATCAAGAACCTTTCCCTATCCCTTATCACATCAATAGGCTCATCAAATAACTTTGTATATCTTGCAGAGAGTTGTTCTGTCTTCACTTGATTCAAATGGGTGAAGTGGGTGACTCCTTGGGATATCTCTAGGTCAAAAGTGTTCTGGACTATCTAGATGATCTTATCCCCATCCATTTTCTCTTCCACACTAACCAAGGAAGGATTTTGTGTCCTTGGTTCCATAGACCACATGACTAATGTATGAGATCTGGGATCATACCCACATCCCCTGATCATTTCCCCAATTTGTGTCTCAGAAGACAAGTTGGCATTTGGTTGCTTTTTGATTTGATCAATAATGAAAGAATAGGCCAAATCCCATCTAGGAACAAGTAGCATCCCACTAGATTTGACTATTTGTCTTGCTCCATCAAGGTCATAATATGTTAATGCATGTAGGGCTTGACTTTGAACTATTTCTCCCCATGTCAATTGCAATTGTGCCCCTACCTCTTGTTGCTTCCTCCAAATAAAGAATTTCTTGAACTATTTTGTCTTGATGAAAGAAATCATCATTGAGGAACTCTTCTTGGTGGAGCTCTCTCTCATCTTGACATAGCTAAAGGGGTAATTCCACTTCTCCTTGTACATCTTTTTCCATTTTATTCCCTTCTCTAATCTTCTTTCTACGATGGTGGTGATACTTCCTATCACTAGTAATCAGGGCACTTAATTTATCCATCTTCTTTCCCTGAGTTACTTCTTGAGAGGGCTTCCCTTGTTCTACTCTCTGTTTCTTCTTTGGGAGCTCATTAGTTACCTCAGTATTAGGAACCTCAATAAGATCCACTTCCATGCTATGCTTTGTTGTAGGTGGCTGATCCATGGGAGGAGGGCTATGTATTAGGTATCCTCCTTCACTATCCTCTTCATACTCTGAGGATAAGTGCTTCTTGGGACCTCTTTTCTTGTCTTCAATCAAACCTTCAAGTTGATTATATAAAGTGTTTTAAGACTTAATCATCTTTATGAGTCTCTATAGATAAGGCACTCCAAGAAAGAAACCTCCAAATGGAATCCCTGCCTTCTTCATCTATTGCTCCAAGCATATCAAATCTTGATATTTCTCATCTCTTCTTTTTGCTTCTTCATCCTCTAAGGTATTCCTGACGAGGTCTTCCACAACACATTCTTCATGCTATTTGATAAAAGTTATGCTTGGGGTTAGAAGCTTCTTTGCAGTCTTAATAAAACCTTCTGGGTCTACATACCTGTACAAGGCCATGCTCATTCTATACTAACCCAACCACTTATTTACTACATCCATGGCTCTCATCCCAATTGTGAAGTTAGCCACTTTGAATTGCCTAGGAGTGAATGTGCCTTTTCTATGAGGAGCCAGGTGCTCCTTATCTATCCACATTAATTGTGAGATGAATTCTATCAAGGCCACTCTTGGATGTACATACTTGGGAAGTATGTGTGGGGGCTAGGAGCATCCATAAACCCTAATTATGGTGAAAGTCTTCTCACAATAGAAATCATCCCAATTGTGATCTCTTGGCCATTTGTCTACATATTGGCAAGGCCTCAGAAGTTGAATTGCTTTGACTAGTAGCCTAGTTACATTTAGGCCCAATATTTGTAGAAGTGGATATACTATCAAGTTCTCAAAGCCACAAAACTCATTCTCATTAGAAGTATAATTCAAAACCCCAATCCATAACTGTATGGGGTTTGGTTGGTCTTGTAATTGAGTTCTTGGTCTTAGAAATTCTGTGTTCATGTTGTCAATATTGAAATATAATATCAAATGCATTAGAAGAGAATAATTCATGAACTTAGTGTTAACCTTTTTCTGAATGATGATCAGGCCCTAATGCATTCTGTCTATGACATGCTGGATGTAGTCAAAATCTATGTTGGCATGGGAGTTTTGAATATCCAAAATAATCATGAGTAGGTCTGCAAGCAGCCTCTCAATATGTCCATCTATGCCTAAAAAACTACACAACCCATAAGCTATATACTTTATGTAGAAACATAGGTCTTTGAAATAGGAAATGGGGCCACATAGTTCCTATTCGACCTAGGCACATGGGCTTGGACCAATTTCGTGACTATGGTGACCTCCCTAGCATATTTCCTTTGCAATTTATTCAAGTTTATCTCTATGGAAAAGGCATGAAAAATGCCAAAAGATTTTATGAATGATGACGTATCTAAGGTCACTAAGGTTGTTTCATCATCTTTCCTTATTATTTTGGAAGTAGAGTCATACTTTGCAGCTAGGTTTATCAATAGGTCAATGTCTACAAAGATATCAAGGACAAGTAACTTGGAAAGACCTAATATCCAAGGGTTTGAGACAGGAATTTGCCTATCCATGTTGCTATAAAAATAATTGAATAAATGAAAACCAGAGCACCTGGGAGTGATGGGATCCCTACAATTAGACATAGTATTAGAAAAGGATTCATCGTCTACCTTTTTATTTTGGTTTGTTCTTGGTAACAAAGCAACAAACTCATTTGAAAATTTCCTCTTCCCTTTATTTTCATCCTCTTCATCTTTACTTTCTCCACTGGTTGAGAGCCCACTTGGTCCAGCTTGAGTCATCTTTGTTGATCTTTATTGAACAATTCTTCACTCAGACACAAGCTTATCCTTACAATTCTCTCTAAAACTAAAGAAATTCTTCTCTATGAAAACTCTGAAACTTATGCAATTTATCTGATATGTACTGTGAAAACTTTGGTAATCACAATGTACAAAGACTGTATCTATTTATCATTAAAAATTGAATGCACCAGTCTAGTCAAGAATTTTGAAACCATTGCTCAATCACTTCTGCCATAACTCTTTGTCTCTTGACATCAATTCTTTCCTATCCATAGTGCTTGAGGTTGTCAGGAAATAAAATTTGAATAACCTAGTTGGAAAAGTCAGGAGTGCTTTCCAATTTTATGTCCTTATTATATGCAAAAAGGCTCGACATGCTATTTGATTGGCTAGTTTTTCTTTCTTTTCATAGCTCAGCAAATTAATTGTGCCATGTAAGAATATTTTGTCTTTAATAGGCCTTGGCTTTTATATTTTTTTCATGACATGCTACGAGAGTAGATCCTTAAGATTTTACCATACTTAGACCATGGTTTATTTGGCGATCACACGAGTGCTTTATCTCCAAGTTGCTGAGAGTTTTCTTTGACTTAGGCTACATCATGAGATCTAGCGCTAGCCACATGATCTACTTCTCCATCAATGGTCATCGGTAAGTTGCTAGATGGTTTTCTTAAATTTGATTTTTTTCTAAGATTACATGACTAAGGCAAAAGAATAACCCTATTTTAACTTTGAGTCTATCTAGAGATTCAACGACTAAGTCTCTGATCACTGAGCATTTCAACTAACCATGGCTCTATTTAGAGATTACATGCACACGACTAGATCTCTTAGCCACTTAAACACATGTCTGCATCTTAGCCATTACCTCTTGATCACGGAATAATTCTTGACTTTTTGACTTCTTCTAGCGATTCAACACCAGACACACATCTCTGTCTTCATCAAAAATCTAGATTCACCCATGGAAAACTTGACTTGTCTTTGATTTAACCACGGCTAACCATAGTTCATTTGGAAATTCAGTGACTGGATGAATCTCTAAGTCGCCAAAGAATTCTTCTAGCTCGGGTTCTATTTGGAGATCACGCACTAGCCCTCATATCTTTTCTTGATCAATGATCAACACTAAGTTGCACAATATTTCTGTACTTTATCAATTCTTCCTAAGATTACATGGTAACCCTTGATTCTGCTTTGATCCAATGGCCTGCGCTGAATCTCAAAACTATCTTCTTAACCACACTTTCTTTCTGAGATCACACGACTAAGCTATCTCTGAGGCTCAGAATAAAATTTACTTGACTTAGCCTCAACCACATGTTTATTTGGAGATTATGCAAAAAGCTTTATCTCCAAGTCTCTAAAAGATTTATTAACTCATGAGTTAATTGGGAGATTATGCGTAGACCACGCAATCAAGTCAAAGATATAACAAGATCTACGACTATCACATAATCACTAAAGAAAACCTTGACCTTGGCATTTGTCTGGAGATCACACGCCAACCGCTCATCTTGGAAAAGATCAATGATCATCGCTAAATCTCTGAATCTTTCACTTAACTCTAATTTCTTATGGAGATCACTCGACAAGGAAAAAATGAACTCTGTCTTGACCTCGGGTTATATTACGAGATTACAAGACTGAGAAATCTCTGAATCGCTGAAGATTTCATATAACTTGAGTTAAGTCATGAGATCTAGCACTGTCCACATGATCAAAAGTGCATCCACAGTTGTCGCTGAGTCTCTAAATCCTTGATCCAACTTCATATTTATCTAGCGATCATGCACCAACTGCATGATCAGATCAAGATCAACCATCTATTCTTAATCTCTGAATGACTTAGAGCATATTCTATTTATCTCAAGATTAAGATATACAAGATTGCGCCAAGTCTCTAGACCAGATGGAATATTTGGTTCTGATTGTGAGATCATGAGATAAAGGCAAAGGCTAAAAAGAACATTTCTTAAAAGACTTAAGTTACTCGAGAAAAAGTAACTTCAAATTATAACAAGGTCATGAATATCTAGGGTTTTTACATGAAAAGGACACAAATGACCTAGGGCTTAGGGTTTTTCAACCATTTTATTTGCATTGCTCGGATCACAAACACTTGCAGGAAAACTTAAAGGTACACTGGAATAGACCTTAACATTTTTAGGCATAACTGACACTGGGAACCAAAAACTTTAGCAAGACTTAGAAAACTAGAAATATACCCAATAGGGTGAATGTTGGAAAGAATGCAAGGATGTGTGGCTTTGTTGATCTTTATTAAGGATTTGAGGTGATGGAGTGGTGGACTTAGATATGGAGGATGAAGGTTTTTAAGGAACCAAACTAGATGTGGATGTGGAAGGGATGGAGTTTTGGATATAAGGACCCAAAATGGATGTAGATGAGGAAGGCATGGATTTTTGGACATAAGGACCCAAAATGGATTTGGAATATGGGGGATTGGAATATTTGAGTTTACATGGATGGATTTTTGGGTTGGAAGGGGTGGAAGGTTACCAACATCTTGAGCATGATATTTGTATCCAAGACCATATGAACCTAGATTGTCTTTGATTTTTAATAGGTTCCAATATGACTTATTTATGGAGGCTTAAACCTTTTCCTTGATAGTTTATTTTTTTACAAATTCTTTTTCCAATGGGATACTTGTTATTTTGAAAACAAGATGCGATTACATGTGAATGGGGAGAGGAGGTGGAAGGCATGATAAGAGCTTGGAGAAATCCATGTTGGATAAAGGTGGAGGAACCAAGATTATATGTATGGGGTTCATGGATGGATTGGATAGGTGTGATATTATCCTATGGAGGATTAGGATCATGTGGAGGATGAGGGTCATGTGGAGGATGAGGTTCATGAGGGGGATTAGGAGGGATAATACGATCTTGACATGGAGATGAAGGGGTACTTTGATCTTGACTTTGGAAAGGATTATGTGGTGGAGTGGAAGGGATGATTGGATCTTGATATGGAAGGGGATCATACAATGGAGTGGAGAATATGGAATCATGAGATGGAGTAATTTGATCTTGATATGTAGGGGAATTAGTGGATTAGATAAAAGGAATATCTTCATGAGGTGTAGGGTAAGTGGACATGAAGCCTTGAAATAAATGGGAATCATTAAGGATGGAATACAAGGGACACCTTGATCTTGATTAGGAATGGGATCATGAGGTGGATTAAGAGGGATAAATGGATCTTGAGATAGAAGGGGATCATAGGATGAAGTAAATAGAAGGCTTAGATCTTCAAATGGAAAGGTATAATATGATGGAAGAAAGATTAGATCTAGAGGAGAATAGGAATACATGCTAGCATGCTTTGGCACAAGGTCTTGAAATGTTTGGACTTATGAGAGTGATGTAATGGAGGATTTGGATTCTTCAACTTGAGTGGGTGGAGGGATGGGGCATCCATGAGGCTTAGGAGTTTGAGGTATGTCTTCATTTTTGGGGGATGAAGATGGGTGCGTGACTTTGGGTGATTGTGCAACTATTTTTAGAGTTAAGGATTTAGAATCCTTTGCTAGTTCTTTGGAACAATTAATGGAAAAGTAAATGTGAGATGGGATGATGTGGGGTTTGGAGGATTAGTATTATATGGAGGTTTAGGATTAGGTGGAGGATTGAGATTATGGTTGTGGACATTAATATTAAAGTGTGGGGGATTACGTGGAGGATTTTGATTAGGTGGGAGATGAGGATTGTGGATTTGGATAAAGGGATAAGGATGTATGTCTTCAAAGGAGAAATTTTAGTTTTTGACACCATTTTGTAGACTAAGGACAATATTTTTAAGCTCTTGAGTCTCTTTGGAAAGGTAATGTATATTGGAGGCATTATTTTGGTTATGGAGGGAATCTTATGTTGGTGAGGGATTTCCCTTTTCAAAGGTAGAGGAAGGATAAGAAATGAGAGTGTTGGGATGACTGATGTATATATTTATTGAGTATTGATTTGTATAGGTTTGATGACAGTAAGATTAGTTATTACATTGTCATTGATGTCAACTTGGTACTATGTTTGTTGATAGTGTTCATGATGTGCTGCCAAGTATGAGTGCAGATGAATTTTGTGTTGCGGTAAGAATTAGAGTGTACAATCACTATTGGAGACTCAAGGATGTCTCTAGATACATTTTGTATGATCATGTAAGGTGGAAACAACAATAGAGCAAGTTATGATTTATTGAAGGGAAATCAGGTAGACAGAAGAACATGCAGTAATAAATAGTGAATGATTTGATTGTTCTATCAAATCGGTATGGATTTATGTTTTGCGTTCATGATATGATTATTTTTACTAGGCTTTTTTATTGATCCTATGATCAAGAAAGGATTGGAGTACTGCAAGGTATAGTTTCTATTGAAAGAAGATTGTTTTACGAAAAAGTTAGAAAATGTTTGAGTAGTTGATGTTAGATAAGTGAGCGGTGATGATGTGATCAGTTGTAGTGGATATTTATATGATCCAAGTGTTAAGGTGACATGGCATAAAATATTTGTAATGATTAATTACTATTTCATTGATTGAGGTGATCATATTTAATCAATTTTTGGAAGCATGTTGAAGAAGTAAAAAAGGTTTGAGTGTTCTTGATTTAAATCGAATGTGCGATGGATCTGAAGGTTGACCTAAAGTTGTAATAGAATGTTCTAGATTGGTAATACATTTTAGGGTTTAAGGATTGAGCAAGAAATAT
This sequence comes from Thuja plicata, assembly GCA_018584345.1. Taxonomy (NCBI): domain Eukaryota; kingdom Viridiplantae; phylum Streptophyta; class Pinopsida; order Cupressales; family Cupressaceae; genus Thuja; species Thuja plicata. Next base: position 10,039,812 of record MU224737.1, read on the forward strand.
TGTAATATGTTTTTTAATGTGGTTAAGTTCCCTAATTAAATTTTAATGTATTTATATGGAAAGTGTTGTATATTGCAAGTGTACATCACGGAGGAAAAGGTGTGGTCGAGTGAAGAGTGAGATAGTATACAAGAAGCACAAGTGTTGTTCTTAATTGGATCTGAATAAGTAGAGGAATTCTACACCCATCTCATTGTACTTTTTGATTCCTAATATGGTGTGCAAGAAAACACCTTAATCAGGAAGACTTTAATAGGGATGATTTGTAAATCCTTTAACAGAGTGGCTCTTTAGCTAGGGTCTGAAATCCTTTAACAAGGTTACTCCGAACAGGGAAAATCTCCTAATAGGGCTAGATGTAAATGCCTTAACTGAGTGATTCCTAACATGGTTTCCTCCCCAGGTATCATTGTAAGCTCCTAAAAAGGCTAGGCCTTTAACATGGAACATTTCATATGAGTGAAAATATTTGTGGGTGCTAATCCCCACCATGGTATTCACCCTTAATCAAGGTTTCCACAATAAAAATATTGGTGTTACTTTTTTGCACACGTGGATGATTGTTTGGTCACTTTTTTTATTTCATGCATAAGGTTACAAGTTGATGAATGTGGTTTATGTTGTTGAATGATTTGTGAAAAGTTACAGATTTGATAGATTACTGATTCACCCACCCCCCTCTCAGTAGTATTATACCTTATAGTATTAAAAATTGGTATCAGATCTTAGGTTCTCTTTGTGGTAATCCTAACATATTGAGGAAAATATCTGATTATGAAGAAGGAAGGTACTAAGATTACAAGAGACAAATACACTATATGAAGTGACAAGATGAAGATCTATCTGAAAGGTATGTGGCCACAATTCTGGAATCATGCAGAAATAAGGTATACAGTTCCTATCGGGATTCTTGATGCAGATCAATTTAAGGAGCAACAAGAGAACTTATAAGAACTAGAAGAAATTCTAAGTACCTTGTCTAATACTAAGTATGTTGACATTCATGGACTTGAGAGTACATTTTATGTTTGGGGGAAAATTTGAAGCTAATCTATAGCGGAGACAAACATGTGCAAAAATCTAGGGTAGATAGCTCGAAGGGAAAATATGATGACATGAAAATGGTGGAAGGTGAGAACATTTCTCAATATGGTCAAAGGATAAAGGAAGTAGTTTGTGCTATCAAAGTTTCGGTAGTAACATTGAAGAAAGTGATGTGGTAATGAAAATGTTGGGATCTTTGCTACCTATTTATGCCATTAGCATTTTAGCTATACAAGAATTGAGGACATTTGATACCGTTTCTATTGATGGATTGATTTGTAATTTCATTGCTTTTGAATTAAGTAACTATCATAACAGTATGCCTAAAGTTGAAGCAGATTCTAAGGCCTCTTTGTCATTAGCATCAAACAAGAAGGGAAAATAGATAATTCATGATTTAGCCTTCTTGATAAGTTATTCTAGGGATCTTGAATCTATCTTTGAAGAAGAAAGAAAGAAAGAAAAAGTTGAAGCTTTAATTGCAAGGAGATTACCTAGAGGAACCGGTAAGTACAAATACACGTTCCCTTTAAAGTTTTTTTCATGAAATAAGATTGGTCATATTGCATCTAGGTGTCCTAATGGTGAACAAAAGGATAAGGAAACAAACAATGCTATGTTGTTGTAGAAGAAGGTATGACTTATGAGGAGTCAGAAGACAATGAAGAAGAGGAGATAATATTTGCTGCAGTGAAAGAGGATGTTGCAAAAAGTGAAAAGGCATTAGTCTCATGCATAGATAAATCCAATGAGTGGGTCATTGATAGTGGCTTCTCCCATCACATGACCGGTGACAAAAGTAAGTTCATCAAGCTTGAATAATTTGATGGTGGTGTTGTCAGATTTTGTAACAATACACCCTATTTGGTAAAAGGGAAAGGTACAATTTATTTGAATGGTAGGAGTAATGCTGATGATTTCTATTTTGTAGAAGGTCTAACTCATAACTTGTTGAGTGTGGTTCAGTTGAATGATAAAGGTTATAGACTTGAGTTCAAAGGAGGTATGTGTAGGATACTTGGAAGATTAGGAGATCTAATTGCAACTAATAGGAAGACTAGAGGTAATTTATTCCATCTGAATACTACTGTAAAAAGTTGTTTGGAAGCTAGATTTGAGGATATTTGGTTGTGGCATAGAAGGTTTTTTCATGCGAAATTTGATAGTTTGGTCAAAGTTAGTAAGTTGAATACAGTTAGAGGTTTTCCACAATTAGTTAAACTAGACAAAATGATGTGCAAGGAATGTCAGTTAGGTAATTTAACTAGTTTTAATTTCAGTAGCAAGTATTTTTCATCAGAGAATATACTAGATTTAGTGCACATTGATTTTTATGGTCCTATATTGAGGACTAAAAGATATCATGGTGATAAATATTTCATATTGTTTACTGATGATCACTCAAAGATGATGTGGTTAACTTTCTTAAAGGATAAGTTTGATTATTTCTATAAGTTAAAATATTTTAAATCACTTGTTGAGAATGAAATAGGTAAAATATTGAAGTGCTTAAGGTCTGATAGACGTGGAGAATTCACATAAGTAGAGTTTGTCAAATATTGTGAAAAAAATAGAATCAAGAGGAAAATCTTAGCACCTAGAACGCCTCAGCAAAATGGAGTTTCTGAAAGGAGGAAAAAAACCATAGTAAATGTTTCTAAGACTATTATGATTCAAAGTGAAGCACCAAAGATGTATTGGAGAGAAGCCATCAGTATTGCGGTTTACATACTAAACTGGGTGCAAGTGAAGAAAGGAACAAATAAGACACCTTATGAATTATGGTATTGTCATACGCCTAGTGTTAAACATTTCAAAGTTTTTGGTAGTAGATACTTTCTCAAAAGAGATGATTTTATTGGCAAGTTTGATCCTAAGAGTGATGAAGGTATTTTCTTGGGCTACTCTACTAAAATAAAGGCCTACAAGATCTTCAATAAAAGGACTAACAACATGGTTGAAAGTGAAAGTGTGAAGGTAGATGAATATACAGATAAATATGATGAAACAAGCAAGAAAGAACCGGGAAATGTTCTGGAATTTGTGCATATGCAATCACTAGGGAAAGAAACTGTTGAACACAACATAGAGGAAGAAGTGGTTCAACCAATGGAGAAAGAAGATGAAGCACCTAGATATGAACCTGTTATTCCTAGGTATGTGAGATTGAATCATTCCCTTGATCAAATAATTGGTGATAAAGATGATGGAGTACAAACAAGAAGGAGAATCAAAGAGAATACATGTCTGATTTCAAAGCTTGAGCCAAAAACTATGAAATAAGCTTTGAAGAATGAAGATTGGATAAAATCAATGGAAGAACTTGATCAGATTGAAAAGAATGACACATGGAGACTTGTTCCTAGACCAACAAAAAAAATGTGATTGGTACAAAATGGGTTTTCAAGAATAAACTGAATGAAGATGGAGAAGTGTTTCATAATAAGGAAAGAATTATGTGTAAAGGCTATGCACAAGAGGAAGGACTAGACTATGGAGAAATATTTTCTCCCACGGCAAGAATTGAAGGAGTACAAATTTTACTTTCTTATGTTTCTTATTAGAAGTTTAATTTTTTTTCAAATAGATGTCAAATCTGCTTTTCTAAATGGGATTCTTGAAGAAGAGGTTTACATAGAGAAACCAAATGGATTTGCATTGACTAAGAATAAGGACATGGTGTGCAAGCTTGAAAAGGCACTGTATGGACATAAACAAGCACCTAGAGCATAGTATGAAAGATTACACTCTTATCTCACTAAGATTGATTTCATAAGAACAAGTGAGGATAATAATGTGTACTTGAAGGTTGAAGGTGATAAGGTACTGTTAGCTGAAGTATTTGTTGATGACATAATATTTGGAGGAAATGATGAGATGAGATTGGAGTTTGCAGAAGAGATGAAGAAAGAGTTTGATATGAAAATGATAGGAGAAATTAACTTCTTTATTGGATTGTAGATTTCACAACTAAAAGATGGTATCTATATCAATCAGTCTAACTACATAAAGAAAGTATTGAAGAATTTTGGAATGGAAGAATCTAGGCCAGTTGGTACCCCCATGGTGACAGGATGCAAGTTATCTAAGGATGATTAATCAAGTGAAGTGGATGTAACTCTATATAGATCCATGATTTGTAAGTTACATTATGTTGTTCATAGTAGAATAGATATTGCACAAGCAGTTGGAATAGTGGAAATATTTCAAGCTAATCCTAAGGAGTCTCACATGGTAGTAGTGAAAAGAATATTTAGGTACTTTAAAGGGACATAAGACTATGGTATTTGGTATTCTCACAAAGATGATTTCTCTTTGAGTGCTTTGAGTGATGCAGATTGGGTAGGAAACATTGATGATAAAAAGAGTACAAGTGGAGGAGCATTCTTCCTAGGAGGAAGACTTGTGTCATAGACAAGTAAGAATTATAATTGAATCTCCCAGTCTACTGTAGAGGTTGAGTATGTAGCAACATCTATAAATTATACAAAAATTGTATGGATGAAGTAGATCCTATAAGGTATCAAATAGAAGGTAACTAAACCCATGACTATTTACTATTATAATACTAGTGCAATAAAAATTTCAAATAATCTAGTAATACATTCTAAGGCTAAACATATTGCAATCAAGTATCATTTCTTAAGAGAGAAAATGTAGGAAAAGGAAGTTAAGTTGGAATATGTGACAACCATTAAGTAGCTAGCAGACATATTCACTAAACAATTACCTAAAGATACTTTTGAGTATCTGAGAGGAAAGTTAAGGGTTATTTCCCTACTTGAACGACACTAAGATATTGTTGTAGGCATCAACCCAGTGGACTAATTGAATATGTTTCACTATTAGATTGATGTTAAAAGGGAATACTCCTTAGGGGGAGAAGTTAGAGAAAAAGAAAGATGTTGCAGTAGCAAGTGACCTATGTGGAACCTTTGGCATTGTTGTCAAAGGGAGATAATAGAAGAGAAGAGGAAGTGTTGAGAAGAGAAGAGAAGAGAAATTCAAGTAATGGGAGAAGATCAGAAGAAGACTAGGAAGTGGATCAACTAATGGGGATCTAGTGTTATCATCTTATTGTCGTATTTCCATTAATTGTGGTATTTCCATCAATGCAAAAGAGGGAGATTGTTGGCCTAAATAATGAAAATATTTATTCAGTATTGATTGGTACAAGTTTGATGATAGGAAGATCAATTCTTTTGTTGTCATTGATGTCAACTTGGTGTTGTGTTTTTTGACAGTGGTCCTGATGTGCTGCCAAGTATGAGTGTAGATGAATTCCATGTTTTGGTAAGAATTGGAGTGTGTGATTGATGTTGGAGACTCAAGGATGTCTCTAGATACATTATGTATCATTGTATAATATGGAAACAACAATAGAGAAAGCTATGTTTGATTGAAGGGAAATTGGGAAGACAAAAGAATAAGCAGTGGTAAACAGTGAATGATTTGATTGTTCTATAAATCGGTATGGATTCAAGTGTTGTGGTAATGATATGATTATCTTGACTAAGCTTTGTTATTGATCCTATGATATTAAAAGGATTGGAGTACTGCAAGGTATAGTTTATGTTGATAGAAGATTGTTTTGTGCAAAATTTAGAAAATGTTTGAGCAATTCATGTTAGATCAGTGAGCGGTGATGATGCAATCGGTTGCAGTGGATGTTTATATGATCCAGGTGTCAAGTTGACATGGCATAAGGGATTTGTAATGATTAATTACTATTTCATTGATCAAGGTGACCGTATTTAATCAAGTTTTGGAAGCATTTTGAAGAAGTAAAAAAGGTTTGATTGTTCCTTATTTAAATCAAACGTGTGATGGGTCTGAAGGCCGACTTGAAGTTGTAATCAAATTTTCTAGATTGGTAGTACATTTTAGGGATTAAGGATTGAGTGGGAAAGATTGTAATACATTTTTTAAGGTGGTTAAATTCCCTAATAAAATTGTAAAGTATTTACATGCAAAGTGTTATACATTGCAAGTGTAGATCATGAATGCAAAGGTGCGGTCGAGTGAAGATAGTCAGTAAGAAGTAGAATTATTGTGATTAATTGGATCTAAACAATTAGAGGAGGTGTGCTACACCAAGATCATTTTACTTGTTGATTCCTAATAGTTTCTTCAAGAAAATCCCTTAACTTGGTAGATTTTAACATGTCTGATTTACAAATCCTTTAACAAGGTGGGTCTTTAGCTAGGGTCTAAAATATTTTAACAAGGTTACTCCTAATAGGGTAAATATCCTAACAGGGCTAGAGGTAAATCCCCTAATCAAGTGACTCTAACAAGGTCTTCTCCTAACCGGGTATCATTGTAAGCTCCTAACAGAGCTAGGCCTTTAACATGACACATTTCAAAAGAGTGCAAATATTTGTGGGTGCTAATCCCCACCATAGTTTTTACCCTTAATTAGGGTTTCCAAAATAAAAATACTAGTGTTACTTTGTTGCATGTGTGTATTATTGCTTGGTTAATTTTTTTATTTCATGCATAAGGTTTAAATTTGATGAATATGGTGTATGGTGTTGAATAAATTGTGAAAAATTATAGATTCGCTAGATTAATTATTCACCCCCCTCTCAGTAATATCGGGATTTATAGTATTAACAAGTAGATGGATTGGGTTTGGATATTATGTGTTGAGGTATAATGGATAGTGATGTGGAGTAATGGGATTGACTTGGTAATTGGGTTGTGGTGAGAGATATGGGTAGTTAGGGGTTGGATTATTTTGATGAAGGTATGAGTTGGATAGGTGTGATTGATAGGTTGGTTGGATTGGAGGTATGGTTTGAGGATTGGGGTTTGGCATATGAAATTCCTTAACCATTTTTTCAAACCAATCCATATTCATGATGTTTAGATGAGGGGTTTTGGATGAATATTAATAATAGATAAAATTTAGAAGACATATGAGGGATGTTTAAAGACAAGTGAATGACTAATGGGTGATTGATTTTGGATGAAGGGGTAGATGGATAGAATTAGGATTTGGTTGGAATGATATGAGGTTGGAAAGTGGATTGGATTAGGATAGCGATATTGAGATGATTAGATTGAATTAAGGATGAATGATGAGATTGGATTAAGAAAAGTGGATGTTGATGTGGATTATGATGGATGATTAGGATTAGGATTAAGACCTTAATGAGGATAATTAGGAAGATTATGTATGACTTAGGATGAAATGATTAAGATGATTAAGATATGATGATGAAGATGAAAGATTATTAGGATGATTAAGATAAGAGGGATGATTAGGATGATAAAGAAGGATGTGAATGACTAGGATGAAGTGATTAGGATGAATGAAATGATTAGGATAAAGAGGAAAGATACTTAGGATTATTATGGATGATTAAGATATGATGATGAAGATGAAGGAAGATTATGATATGGAGGATGATTAAGGATGAGTGGGATAATATGGATGATTGGATTAGATTAGATTAGATTAGATTAGATTAGGGAGAAGACTAAGGATGTATGGATGATTAAGAAATGATGACTAGGAGTATTAGGGATGATTTGGAGCGGAGGGATGATTTGGATGATTAAGAGAGTGATTAGGATAAGAGGTATGATGATGATGAGGTTTATAGATAGAAGGAGTGATGTGGAGAGCTTGACTTGGAGGACACCTAGACTTAAACAAGATTATTTTTTAATTTTTGCAATATTTTGATTTTTGTTTTAGTTTTTTAGTTTTTTTTTTTTTTTGTCTTTTTGGACTTTTAAGTTTTATGATTTTTGTGAGTTTTTTAATTATATGATTTTTTGGATTGTTTGATTTAAAAATAAAAACACACAATGAAATGATGCCAAAGATAAAATTTGTAAGGCTCAATTTGGATGATGTGTCCCCTTTTGGTTTCAAGTGGGGAAGGTGATTTTAAACATTAAAACACATCAAACACACCAACAAACATATTCAAGCTTCAAATAGGATTTACAAGCTCAACTAAGGGATGTCCTTGATATAAACAAGGTACATGAGGACCAAATCTGCAGATGAAAGAGAATAATTCCAAATAGTCAGGATGAAATGGTAACCCAAATCTCCACCTCCACTCCCCAAAGGTATGAAGTTATTTAGGGCTTAGCCAAGATTGACAATATTATACTCCCAAGAGAGGTGTCTTTGGATTCACCTCCCTCTATTTATACTTTACCAAAATACTGGAGTTGAGTGCGTCACTTGGGGTGATGAAATCTCCAAGAAGGCCTCCTAAAAAAAGGAAAACAAGACCACTTATTTCTTGTGCACTCAAGTTCACCCAGAGGCATGAGAGGAGAGAATACGTTAGTGACCTTGGGGTTAAAAGACACTTGTTCATTTTTAGCTCCAAATCCAAATGTGTAGGTTTATTTTAAGCCCAAATTTAAAATGTGAGGAATACACACAAAAAAGATTGTCTAAAGCTAAAATTGATTGAAAAATCATATTCTTTTCATTTTTTTGATAAATGTTTTAGTGAAAAATGACTTCCTATGATAATGTTATGAGAATTTAAAGATTAGAAAGAATGGGTAAATTTGAACACATGCACCTAATTTTTGAAGAGGATTATGGTGAAATGGCTTGTAGATTTGGAAAGACTGCAGAATCAAATTTCCAAAACTTTTTGAGTCGTCAAAATCTGATATTGTATGAAAACTTTATAGACATTTTTGTGAAATAAATCCTTTATGTGTTTGCAAGGGAGAGAGGGGATAAGTTAAGTCATTGGGTCCCACATGATCACTGCCAGAATGTTGGGGGGATGGAATCTCACTGGAGCCCCTAGTCGCTCATGATGAGGGGCTAGGTGCCTGCAAAAATAAAAAATAAAAGTTAAAATATTTATTAAGAACATAATAAAATAATGAAGGGCAAAATCGAAATAACTTTAAAAATAAAACAAAAGTTCAAATTTTGAAATTATGCCACATTATTTTTGGTTTTTAGTGGGCGTTTTGCTGTGAAACATAGTCCATGCAGACTTTGTTCACACAGTCTGTGAGGACTGTGGAACATAGTCTCATGGACAGTGTTTACACAATCCTATGGACTGTGCTTAACACAGTCCTGCAGACTATGTATCGCAGCCTGCACGGGACTGCTACAAAAAATATTTGTTTTAATTTTTTTTGTTTTTTTCATTTTTTTTTTCATTTTTTTTATTTGTTTATATATATATAAATATATATATATATATAAAATAAAAAATATACATACATATACGTAATATAATATATGTTATATAATATATATATATATATATATATATATATATATATATAATAGTTTATATATATAAGTTATACCCTAAAAAATTTAAAAAAGATTTTAAATTTTTTTTTTAAGTAATATATTTTAAATAATTATAAGAATATTGAAAAAGATAAAGATTTATATATGTTCCTACAACTTGGAAATAGTAAAATGAGGAAAGCATATCAAGCAATATGTAAAAAATCCTCTCTTGACACTCCTAAATACAACTGTGAGCTTGTTGGCTTGATTTGGGGCCCTTTGTAAAACTTGGCCTTCAAGAGCTCCTTTAACCTGCAAACTCATAAAGTCCAAAAACCTCAAAAGAACACACGTTATTAGTATCGACTCACAATGGGTTCACCAAAATGTACTGCATGAAAATGTAAATGAAAAGAACAAGCATAAGAAAGTAATCTTATTCTAACATAGACATGCACACCTTAAAACAATTTAGGACTAAGCATGCAAATGTGATAAATAACAATGAGAAACAAGCGTAACCTATTCAACGCAACAATCATGCAAACCTAGAAATGAAAAAGTGTGGATGATGTTTTTATGGGGGTGTTTTCTTAAACCGGTCTACAGAGTTTAAGGCCATGAAGGAGTGTCTTAAGAGATTGGAAAAGATGGTACATAATTTGGGCAATGAAATGGTTAATCTTAAGAAACTAAATCAGGAAAGTAGGCCTTACCAAGTGCCTTATTAGCCAAACAGACTTAATTTCCAAGCTAGATATCATATTCAAGGGAGAGGTTACAACTATATAAAAAGTCAACCCTACAATCCTAACATTCCAAGATCATCAATGTAACTTTCCACGATTCATAATAACATGGCACAAGATCAAGAATAGTGCTACACATGTAATAAAAAATACTTTTGGACTGATTGTCCACAAGCTTTGCAAAATAGAATCCTTGATCTTCAAACAACCTCAGCTGCACAAGCAGATTCATTTCAAGGACCTCAAGAACAACATGACCAAGGTAAACCTGAGGTTTCCTTGATGAAGTACATGAAAAGGGAGGAGTGCTTTGCTAATTTTCAGCTAGGACAGAATTAAAATAATGAACCTATTTCAGTTGGTACAAGGTAAAAAAAGAGAACTATTGAAATAGACTAGCAAGATTATAAAGGAAAGAAGCAAGCTTATCTGGTTCAAAAGAAAGGTTTGTATGGTACACAAGGTCAAGTTCTGACCCCTCAAGCACAAAACATTCATATTCTTCAAAGGGGTTAACTGTTGTTACCAAATGAACAATAAAAAAATGCGAGCACATACATCACAAAGTCAATCAAACAATGTTGTTCATAAGGGGAAACAAAAGGTTAACTTTTCTCCAATTTAATATTATTGATCAAATTGGGAAAATAACATGCATTATTCCATGTTAGATACTTTACAGTTCCCTGGTCAAAAGGAAAAAATGATAAAAGCGTTAGCTGAAATCTCATTTATGGATCAACCAACTAAAAAGTCTAAAGTTTTGCTTGCTAGTGAGTCTCAACCTAAGAATGGAAAACATAAATAAGAGGTAAAATCCCCTATTTTCTATGTTATGCTTATTATTGGTGACTTTTTGGTTGAAAATGCATGATTGATTTAGGAGCTAGCAGCCCCGTGATGCCAAAACAACTTTTTGATAATTTGGGATTAAAGTATGAGCCCTTGGATAAAGGGTTTGTCCAATTAGATGGTTCAGTTATCAATACCATGGGAGTTATTAAATATCAAAACCTTACCTTACACTCATGTCCCAATATTTCTATTTTGTGAGATATATATAATTTATTTGCTTCGATACTTCGGAATATGTCTTAGTAGAGATTTCACAGCCAAATCAGGAGGATATATGTCATCAAATTGGTCACATTTGGTTTTTAGAACATGTTATGGTTCTAGGGTGACAGTAAAATAAAGATAACTTGATAATGACCACATAGAGCCATACACACCAAGTGCCATAAATATAATTTTAGTCTTTCATGAGAAGGATGAGTTAATTGCCCATAATCCAAACACTTCATTAGAAGGTATTCCTAACATAATTCTTGACGAGTGGGTAGCTGAAAGTCATATAGAACAACCAATTAATCACATGAAGGCTTCTGGTCTAGGAAATTACATCGTGTTAGAACATGGTGTTGTTGTTTTGGAAAGTGATCAATTTTGTGTGATATGATTCACTTTTTGGTTATCATTTATGGCAACAATATGGCATATTTATCGATTGATCTGGAGTTAAGTTTTGGTGATTCTATTCTAGAATCGGCTAAGTACAAAGCAGAAATACAGAGGTATTTTGGGTATCAAAGATCGAGATCGACGATTTAAGATAAGAGAGCTTAGAGGGAGATACTATGGGGTATGTATGACCTACATCTAAGATCGATTTGATTTTGATAAAGTTTATAGAGAGTTAAAGTAAAATGAATACATGCAACAACAGTAGAATAGTGATACAGAGCAGTTGAACTAAAGTGATGATTTGGGGAGTATGACGTAGACTCCTAGAAAGAGAGCATTGATGCAGAGGAAATTGAGATATCCCTTTATCTCTGCAAATCTGCAATTACTTCTTTCTCTTTCTTTACAAAATAGCAACTTAGAGGCTCTCAATCCATTAATACTCCCAATAAACCATAATATTCACTTAATATTATCTCCATAATACATTATGGGACCAACTCACCAATACTCGATGACTCGCACATCTTACAACTCCTTCGCGGATTGTGCTTGCATTCCACCACCTTTTCTCCACATAATGGACGAGTTGCTTACTCGGCCCCTTTCGCCACCTTTTTCGCCACCTTTTCCTATTATCAAAGGGTGATAATAATCGGCTGTTCCAACCAGCTCTACTGTCGTCTTAAGATTTTTACTTTGACAACATTCATATTACTTTCTATTCCAAATATACAAATCTCTCCACCAAATATTTCGCTATGAGTGTCGCCACATATCTCTTTGGCTCCACGCTTCCCTCCATTTCCAAAAACCGAGTTCAATATATGATAGTCTACATTGGTCAACCATTCTAACTACAAATCGATCTTTCTCGGCCTTCACTATGGACTGAGATTGAATCCCTCCATAATATGACCATGCACGTATCCATAATATGTTTGCCACCTTTTTCATTTTCAAATACTGAGCATAGGACATGGGCTCTTCGTTTGTTGCTTGGGAATGATAAATAATATCATTTGGCTGTTCTAAACACACTTAGGGTCTGTTTGGTGCCAAGCATTAACCTGGGATAAGCATTAGTTAATGCTAGAATAATTTAATTCTTTGTTTGGGGCATTTTTTCAATTCTTGAATTAGAAAACTAATCCCCATTTTGGGGCCAATGCTTGCATTAGTTAATTCTAAAAAAAAGCTGGAATTCATTTCTTATTCGAGAATAAGCTATTTATGGATTCAATTTTTTATTTTTTTATTAATTTTTTTTTGAAAATTTTTTTTAAATTATTTTTTAATTTATTTTTATTGTGGGTATGTATATATATATACACATGTGTGTATATATATATGTGTGTGTATATATACATACACATGTGTATATACATGTGTGTGTATATACACACACATGTGTGTATATATACATGTGTATATATACACACATGTGTATGTATATACACACACATGTGTATATA
>MU224737.1:10064819-10090246 GCA_018584345.1 Thuja plicata
TATGATTTGAAAATGTACTTTGAAACAATAAGGACATATCTGTACCAGTGTTTATGCATCACCATTTGTATCTTGAACTGGAAAGTTGACAATCATTGGCATTTTCTGTAGCATTCTTATCATAGAAACCATCTTAATCTGCATCTTTAATAATGACTAAAAGTGAAAACCAGTCAGCTGTTATCTATGAAATAATCTGTTAAGCTTTCAAATAACATCAAAACAAACTCATTATGTTAGTGAACATGACCCAGTGGTCAGTTTTGGGCATCCATCAGACCACTGGTGTGCTCACTAACATAATGAGATAGTGCTATCATTTAACATTTCTTTTCACCTTATGTGCATGCTCATTTTGCTACTGCATTGAATATCATAAGTATATGCAGTCATGAAAGAATTGATTGTTTGTATGATGTTCTTGTTCTTTTGCATTGCTTAGATCCAGCTGGATCTAAAAATCTTTTAAATATGATGCAGGACAACCCCTAAAGACTTAGAACCAGACAGATGCAGACTCAGACAAAGGACCGGAGGACTTGGACCAGACATGACATCCAGCTCTTGATATGCAGACGACACTTCAAGGAAATGCAAAGGACCTACTCATATTTCTATCACTTCTTTCTATTTTTCCTTTGTACTCTTCTTTATTGGTTTGAAATATGAAGAATGGAAGAACTTTTTGTAAAATTACATTCAGTATGAATGCACCACGTAATGATCAATTTATGAATTTGGCTATTTTGACATGTGATCAATACTTAGAGTACAACATATACATCTGATATTGAATGCAATAACAATATGTTGATCCACATCACCTGAAAGACACTGTTAAATGAAAGCACCTAAATGCACCCTTACTATTTGTCTATTATTTTGGCATGATGAAAAATAGGGTAACAATACCATAGAGTTGAAGCTAAATGCAAAACCAATCAGGCAAAAACAAAGGCCATTGAATCCCAAGTTAGAATATTTATTGAAGGCAGAGTTGAAAGCAGATTGTATGTAACATATATTTTCCTATTAAGTACACTTCTTGGGTTTCAAATTTAGTGCACGTATAGAAGAAGAATGTTGTGATCAGGTTATGTGTGGATTTCAGAGATCTCAACCGACCATATCTAAAATATCACCATTCGCTTCCCTCTATGGAGAGAATTTTTCTAATTGTATTAGGTTCTAACATATTTTCACTTTTAGATGGTTTTTCAAGCTATAACCAAATTTTGGTCAAAGAAGAAGACTAATAAAAAATATCGTTTACTACAAAATGGAGAACCATGACATATAGAAAGATGCTAGTTGGTCTTTCAAATACTGGTACTACATTTAAGAGAACAATGGAGATGGCATTTCATGGCCTCATGGAAAAGTTTGTACTTGTCTATTTAGATGATATTAGTATTTTCTCAAAAAAAATTGATGAACATTATATGCACTTAAGGAAATTATTTGAGAGATGTAGGGAATATGGAGTTTCATTAAATCCAAAAAAATGTATCTTTGTTGTCCATGAGGGAAAGTTGCTTGGACACATTGTTTCAAAGCACAAGACTACAATTGAACCTAAAAGGCTGCCATACTTGCATTGTCATTACCAGCTCACAAGAAAGGCTTACAAGGCTTTCTTGGCAGGATAATTTTTATTATGAGGCTTATTCCTAACATTACAGCTTTGTTGAAACCAATGACACAAATGTTGAAGAAAGATATAAGTTTCAGTTGGTCTAAAGAGGGTAAGGAGAGTTTTGAAAACATTAAAAAAGTGTTAGCTTGAGTACCCACTTTAGTCAATCCAAATTTCACTAAGGACTTCATATTGTATGTATTTTGATACATTGATTCTATCTCAATAATTCTAGTTCAACAAAATGATAAAGGACAAGAGCAATCGGTTTCATTTTTCAGCCAAGATTTGGAAGGTTATGAGAAAAAGCACACATTTATTGAGAAACATGTATTGGTTGTCATTAGGAGTCTAAAGAAGTTCAAACCTCTGATTTTAAGTAGAAAAATTCATTTGATGGTTTTCCATCCCAACATTAAGGAATTTTTTTTGGAACAAAGATCTGAATGATAAGAGGGTTGGATGGATAACCCGGGTAATGGAATTATATCATCCTAAAACATTAGCACCCATAATTGGGTCTCTTTTAGGACCCATTGATCTCATTTGGTGATTTTAAGATCTAACTATCGTTTATGCCCATTTTTCCCCTTTTCTCAACTTATTTTTCACATCTCCCTATGGGTCTCCACCCTACACATTGCACTTTTACCTAGGGGTAAGGTCAATTAGACTGCACCCCCAAGGGTGAGATCTAACTTCGACTTCACCCCCTATGGGTTGACCTTGTTTGGACCCAGAGCCTGATGTCAGGACCCTTCTCCTATGTATTTTTTATATCTTTTTCTGGGTCGACCTTGTTTGGGCCCAAAACCCGATGTCGGGACCCTTCTCCTATGTCTTTTTTATTTCTTTTTCTAGGTCAGCCTACCCGCATTTGAATCTCAAAATGAGTATAAAAAGATACTCTATCCCCTCATTTTGCAACATAGGAATATAAATTATGAAGAAATTATGCCAATATTATGCAAGAATAATCATTGAAGCATTCAAGTGGTGAAGGAAATTCATCCATCTAAGGTCTCCAAGTCTTTTCCCAAATCCAGTAAAGAAAGTCAATATTCTTCCTTTGATACAATATTTCTCTCCCATGATGACCAAGTAGAGAGCTTCTCAAGTGGCACAAGGAGGTTCCTTATTCAAGTGGCATGACTATATTCATGATCTAGATATGGTTATTATATATATCATGCATTGGTGAGGACATCCTTGATCTTCCTAAATCTTCATTCCAAGTTCAAATGCAAGCATCTTCATGAATTTGTGTGATTTCTACATCCGTTCATGAGAGTTTTACACAAGGAAAATCCAACATTAACCTTCCTTTCCTTTTTAGATTTTTATTTACTTATCAAGTTCAATATTAATTCCTAAATCAAAGCTTGACCAAGGTAAGCCCCTTTCCACAAACAATTTCTCATTTTCTGTGTAGGGGTTTCGAGATCTACGGAGCTGCATTCAGGAATTTTTGGGGTCATCTCATAGATCAAAATCAAAAGTACACATTCACCAATAGAAGGTTATAGTCAAATCTTGACTTGTACTTGAAAAGTCAGCTTGTTCCTTAGAAGCTCAAAATTTTAATTTGAGAGTTACAGGTACCAGGGTCACAAATCAAGAACAGTTTCATTTTGTGACCTCTTGATGTCTGGAAATTGTATTTTCAAGGACCATAACCTCCTAATTCATTTCAAGGTGCACAAATATTTCCCTAATCTTGCATTTACTTTCAGATCTATTATTGCATCAGTCATTTCATTTACTTTCCAGATCTGTACTTGTTCATTAATCAAGTCAAATCCATTAATTCCTTAATAGCAAAAATAGGTCTTATCTTCCTCCCTTTGCATCTAGGTTTTGCATTTTCATCCCTTCATCTTGTGTTATGATAAACAATCTTAGATACAAAGAGGTTGTGTTTTTTTAATTTTCCACAATGTATACCATAGGACCTTGGTGACAGATCTCTACCTTAGCATTGCTCACCATTTTCCTCTATACATTTTGTTGAACACATTGCTTTTATGCATATTACCTTTTGATTTGATAGTTGGATGATATTTACATTATATTATTGAGTTCACCTCTATACATTTTGGTGAACCTGATGCATGATGCCTTCTTTTGATTTGGTGGTTATATCTTCTTTGCATATCTTTTTTGTTCACCTATTATACATTTTGGTAAACTTGACTTATGACATTTCCTCTTTTGATTTTCATTGATAGATATCCTTTGTATGTATGTTATGCTTCTAGCTCTACTTGCATGTCCTTTTCATTCTTGCATCTTTCAAAACAATAAAAATCCAAAAATATTTCATTTTCCTGCATTGTTAGTGCATTTTCTATTTTATTTCATAATATTAGCTTGTTTCATTACCAAATGTCTAATTTATTTGTCCAAAACTTTACTGATTTTGATGATCCATTTAGTAGTGAATATTTTTATATGTTAGACGAAGCCCTTGATGACCCCATCTCTACTAAATCTTCCTCCACACATCCTAAACTCTCATTTTACCAAAAGTTAATTAACATGATACAAGGATTTAGGGTTTACAATAATACCCTTTATGAACTAAACAGTGATTCTTCTCCCAAATATTCTCTCCATCATGAGGACATATTGATGAAAGAACCTACTTTTAATCCTTCTCTCAATGATATACCTCTTTGGGATGAACCTTTAGAGAATGATGTTGATTATTCTATTGATATGTGCCTCCCCCATGAGACTACCTTTGTGCAAGAGAATTATTTGGTGATGAAAAAGGGTGATATGATTGATAGTTCTCTTAATTTCACTTCTCCTCTCTATTCCACTCATCTTCTTTTATAGATATGGAGAACAAATAGGTTATGATTTTTCCTATTATAAAAATACCTTAGATGTAGAGGATGATATTCTTGATTCTCTCCCTTTTCCAAATGAATCTTTTGAGAAAAAAAGAACTTAATCAAGTCAACACCATTCAAGATACCTCTCAAAACAAACCAATTATTGTTGTAAAAGGTGTTATTCAACCTGATTATCATGTAGTACCATACATATATATTGAAGAGGATAATACCCTTGATTTATTTCCTTCTAAAAATCCAAACTTATAACATAATGATCCCAATCAAATCAACCCTATTCAATTTTCATTTCCTTCTTTAAATATTTCTCCAACACAAATAGGTGATCCGTCAACTCTTTGAGATGGTGATTTGGGAACCTTAGACTTCACACCAACATTTTTTAGCAAGGACAAGACATTTTAATTTGAGAATTAAAAAACTCTATCTATAAAATGTGTGGATATTGATTGTCCTCCTTAAATTTCAATCCCCTTCCACCTAAAGGAGAATCTTATCTTATTGATACATCAAATATTCCTAATGAGAAAAGTTTTTCAGAAGAAATTTTTGGTTTCCAACCTTCCTCTTTACCCAATCAATCTATACATTCTCCTCCCACATTCTCCTCACAACAAGAGTCTATTTTGTTTGAGCTTCTTAAGGCCAACTTAATTACTCTTCCTTTCCATAAAAAGCAAAAAATAATTAACAAAATCAAAACAATTCTTCCATTTGTATGTTTCATCAAATTCATTCCCACAAGAGTAGTGAATATTATGATTTAAAGTGTAAAATTCAATAATTCATTGAATGTGGTATTATTCAAATGAATTTCAATGATGAATGACAACTTTTCATGATTATTCTACCTAATATATCTACATACCTATTATGTTTCTCCTCACTATGTGACATTGCTAGCCTATCCTTTATAGACTCATTATCATACTTTGTAAGCAACATAATAGTCTTTTTTCCTTTTCTCTTCACTTGGGGGGAAAGGGTCCTATTTCATTCTCCTCTTTATCTCACATGATTCATTTTATCTATTTTATGACTTGTTTCTTTTATAATATGACATCCTTTCTTGCATGATCTTTTTGTTTTACATAAGGATATTCTCTTTTTTAGGAGGCTGACATCCTGAGTTGCAACCTTATGCTTGTTTGAAAACTCATGTCTATTATAAATGGAAACCACTTAGGGATAATAATTTTTCCTTCCTCTTCTTATCTTCCTATCCAATATATCCAATATCCTTTGTGAGCTTTCATCTTGTATAGTATGATGTTCTTTATTGCATACATTTGTTGTTTTACTTAAGGAGCTTCTCTTTTTTAAGAGATTTACATCCCGAGTTGCAACCTTATGCTTGTTTGAAAGTTCATGTTTATTATAAAACATCTTACACTTAGGGCACATATTGGATTTTTTTCCTTTTCTCCATTCTTGGGATCCATTTTATCCCTTTATTGGCATGTTTATTGTATACAATGACATCCTTGCTGGCATGCATTTGTTATTTTACACAAGGATCAACATCCCAAGTTGCAACCTTATGTTTGCTTGAAATAAAACATCTTTTATACATAAGAAACCATTTATGGAGATCAATGTGTCTTCCCTTATTCTTTGTCTTTCTTTTTCTTGCATCCAATATCCATGTAAATATTGCATATTTTATAGTATGACATACTTTCTTGCAAGGATTTATTGTTTTAACACAAGGATTTTAGCATAAGTTGCAATCTTATGTTTTCTTGAAGGTACACATTATTAAAGATCTAATCACTTAGGCCACATATTGGATTTCTCTTATTCATTCCTTTTGAAGGATCCTTTATATCTTTTTTTCTCTACTCTTTTATGCTACAATGTCCTTTATTTGTTAACTACAGGGTTAAAAAATTAGTATGGTTGTTGTGTGTATTTTTATGTGTCAATCACTTGTACTTGCAAATATTCAAAAACAACACTCTATAACTCATTAGATAAATTTTTAGAAAAATAAATCAATCAAAATAACAATCAAAAGTGAGTTATAGCTTCTAATTTAGAGAGAGTTTAATCTAATTATGTTAGTGCTCTCAGAATATGCATTAGATCAGTGACAATAAAACTCCAAAATAGAAGATTCATTACGAAATGCATCTACATTGTATGCAATTAGAAGAATTGATGAAAGATTAGATGAACTAAGATAATAAATGGATGCAAGAATAGAAGAATTAAATGATCTAGATAAAAACTAACATCATTTCATTATTCAAAAGCTAGATCTCACATAATGCCTTGATCAGCTGCTTATTTATAGATTTCCAAGTTTGAGAATTGGAGGGAAATGACTTGAATTTGAATTCGATGGTTGAGATAAATCCGCAATGAGTGGCTGAGATTAGGACCCTAAGTGATCCATGTGATTGGACCTCATTGGAGGAAATTGAGTTGCTTGTCCTTTTGCGAGTTGAGTGTATAATAGGACATTTATTTAATTCAATTAATTAATATCACTAGACATGTATATTTTTGGTTTTGATTTGATTCAATGACTAGGATTAATTAATTAATGAACCTTGATGCTTGATGAAGGATTTTAGGGAAATTGACTTGGCTATACCATTTTTAGGTGATTACATTTTCCCCTCTTTGAATCTATGTGCAATCAGTGCATGTATTCAAAGAATAGATTGATGCTTGATTTAGAGAATAGCTTGATATAAAGTGATGAAACTACTCATGATTTTATCATTGAGAATTCTAACCCTATTGAATGAAATTCCATTGATGATATTAGTTTTGAACTTGATTGGACAAAGACTGATAGTGCTGAGTCCGAACTTGATTCAACAAAGGTCCATTGATGATATCAGTTTTGAACTTGATTGAACAAAGACTGATAGTACTGAATCCAAACTTGATTAAACGAAGGACAATTGATGATATCAGTTCTGAACATGATTGAACAAATACTAGTAGTACTAACTCTGAACTTGATTGAATGAAGGTCATTTGAAATTGATATTCCCATGATCAATGTGATTCAATTTGATTAGACAAGATCTTTGATATGATCGAGGACTTTTGCTAGATTTGATTTGATGATTGATCTAATGAAAACATTTGATACATTACATCAAATTTGATAACCAATATTTTTATTTGATCCAGATGGAAGGATATTGTTGATATGATGCCCCCTTGGGAGAAAGATTGAAATATGAGAGAAGAAAATTGAATGAGGTTGGATAATTATTTGAGAAAATACTGCATTGATTTAGAATATTGGATTGATGTTGATGTAGAAGATTGATTATGCATAATCCATTTCAATTGAGGTCCTAATAATGATGTTGCAAAGATAATGATTAACCATGATGATAGATTCAAGGATCTTAGATGTGATACTCAAGCATACTGAAGATAGACTTCCCCCTAAGAGATGATTTTGATCAAGTCAAATGAATGCAAGAATGAAATGAATGCCCCTAGAATGAGATGCAATATTCCATGAGTGTCACTATTTTGATCTTCTTTTGTTATTCTTTTTATCATCATAGAGATGTTAGTTGTTAGGTGTTTCTTGTAAGCATGTACAACCACCACTGGTACTCAGGTGACCATCATGATATGAATACTACTTTCACAGATTAACAAACAAGAAGTAATCATTTTCATATGCAAATGTCCTCGATGATTCTTTGGTGATCCTATCCTAAGATAGATTCACACACTATTATGAATTAACTCACAAGAAGAAAATAAAGAAAATGTCATATTCCTTGTTTGGTCTTCAAGTCCAAGGACTCCCAAAATTCCTCAAGTAATATGACAATAAACAATCAATGATAATAGATAGCAGACAAATAAAATATCATGCCCCATATCCTTGTTTCTCTACTTTCAAGACATCATAGAGTCACTTGGAAGACATGATAAAAAAATTTATAACCGTGCTATCTATGATAGGTAGTGTTGAGAAACACGGTTAGTTGATTGTGTGTGATTTCTTTTGTTTTGTGATCATTGTTTGCTCAATGAGTGTTGAGAAACATTGTTTGTTTAAGGTTGTGGTTGTTGAGAAACACTATTTTTTAAGGCAGAACACTTGATATTTGACAAGTAATTTGGTTTACTCCACATAGGAAGATGGTTGAATTGATGATTTGGAAGTGACCCCCCAGGATGACCAGGAACTTGCCCCTAGCAAAAATATTACTGTTTGAAAGATGAGATGTGGATTGGCTCCAAACTATGATGATAGGGTACAAAAATGACTGTAATGCACAAGGATTCCAAGGATATACAAGATATGTACAAGCGATGAGGATAAATGCAGATTTGATGGTTTTTGGATTTTACAATTTTGTTTGGTTTTTTAAAGATTTTAAAATATTTTTAGATTTTTGAAGATTACCAATTCTCAAGCATGATCATATTTGTTTTCCTCCAATGTCTAGTAAGGTGTAGGGTATTAATAATGGATCAGAAGTGGATAGGTGATGATGGCTGAAGCAGGTGAATTCGACCTTCAAGGATAGTCTCCTCAAGATTACCCAAGCTAGGGAAAAAATAATATAGCAATACAGGCTCATGAAGTAGTGCTAAATATCATATAGGATAATGACCTAATGTCATGAGAAGCATGTCATTCAAAAGAGTGGACATGTCAAGATAATTCTAAGAACATGTTTTGCATTTTTATGTTTTTCCTTTTGATCAAGACCAAGGGGTTAATTTAGAGATGATACTAATAGGAAAACACAATCAGCATAAGGGGTGATGAAGGTATAAGTGGATGTTTTGGGATTAGTGCAAGGATGTTTAGGGATAGTGAGTATTGACTTGGGATAAACAAGATCACAATAGGGTACCAAGGATAAGAGAAAGTAAATAAGTTGGGGGAAAGGATGATGAATGTCAACAGGCACAACATTCATGGATAGGCTCAACCTTGTCAATATCACCAGAAGAAACATGTATGCTCATGGGCTAGCTGGATGTAAGATATGATGGATAAGATGACATGGAAGGAACTTTCCCCCAAGTGAAGACTGCAAGTAGGAGGAATTATACATGATGCATGTTTTCCAAGTTTTCATCGTGGTACTTATCCAAGGTGCCACAAGAAGTGGTTTTCACCATAGGATGGATTTATTTCTCTTTACTTTTGCTACCAAGGTGTCTGTTTACCAAGTTTTCACCAAGGCACTTTTTCTCTTTTTTATTTTATTTTTATTGCTCTGTGGATAATGCTCCTTTGAAGGATATGCAATGATAGGACAAGGCTGTTGAAAGTATTCTAAGATATGATTATAGGGTGATGATCAAGAATGAAATGGAGGGTAAGGGAGAGGGTAGCCAAGGATTTATGAAATGGATTGGATAAGAGGGATATATGGATATGGGATGGATGGGTAGTAGGTAGGTGTAGGATATTGGAGAGGGTATTGACATGTTTTCATAATAGATGGATAGGGTGACAAGATAAAAAAATGACACACACCTTCAAGGGAGATGGAATGATAGAGGAAAAGTAGGTGGAATAACTTGAGGTTTTGATGTAGGAATGGATATGGATATTAGTACACAAGGACCCAAGATGGATGGAGAAGATGGTGAAGTATTCAAAGTAATGTATTTTGGGATATCAGGACCCAAAATAGATTTGGAAGATGGAATTTTTTTGAAAGGATATGGAGTGGAAGACTTTGGAAGCTTGGATGCCAACTCTGATTTTTCTTTTAAGTTCAAGTATTTTAAGAATGACTTGGGAATCCACATAACTTTTGATTTTCTTTTCTTTTGGATGCATTAACATGCACTTCTTCAATGAGGGATTTTTGAACCCACATTTTCTTCAATTTTATTATTTTCTTGTTGGACCCTTGTTGTCTCTTTATTATCTTTTTTTTCTTTGTATTCACATGTCGATTAGATAGGACATGGTGATCTTGATAAATAAGTGGATTCTTGTATTTTTTATTTCTTTGTTTGATATCCAAATTTCTTACAAAAGAATTGGGAATTGTGGATGAATAAGGTTGACATGGCTGGTTCATATGGATGGGTTGATATGGAGGATTCAAGGATGCATGTCTTCATGGATCTTTATAGGAGGTAGGGTAAGTGGATGAAAAGCTAGGAGTGATAGATATCTTGGATGGAGGGATATAAGGACCCAATATAGATGTTAGGTTCAAAGTTTTCATCTTTGGGACATAGGGACCAAGGATGGATTTGGAGGATGGAGAAGGTTGATGCTTACGTGAAAATGGAGGGTAATAATATGTGGAAGGGATATCAAAATCTATAGAGTGAGCTGCATGACCAAGGCTCTTTTGTTTAGAATTCATCTTTATATCAATAGGCTCATGAGTAACTTTGATAGGAGCAACTTTGACAGGAACCACTAAAGCTTGAGGGGATTTATTGTCTTACAAGGGATTTGGAATAATAGTTTCTTGAGGTGGATATGGAAGATTATGGAAAGGAAATGATGGGATACTCTGATCTTGACAAGGATCTTTGGATAATGCAGGAAGAGTACGTTGCTTTGTTTTTCAATAGGATTATTAGAAGTAGAGGGAATATCTTTATCTTTCTTAGGATATGGAGAGGTATGTATCTCTTGATGTGGAGGGATATATCCTTGGAAGAAATTAAAGGAAATGAGGGGATCATCATGGGATTATAGGGATATGGGATCTTCATAAAATTTTGGAGGGGGTAGGATAATGTCTTGATCTTGATCATTAGTAAGACTTGTTTCTTCGTACTTTGGATTATCTTCTTGACATGGATCCACTTCTAAGGACAAGGGAGAAGATTTAATCCATATGATGGATTCTTGAAAGGTTGATGAAGGATAATTTGGATTAGGCATGATAGTCAATGAAGCACATGGAAGCTTAGGGTGTTTGATCTTGGAATCCTGAAAAATTCTCATAACCGTATGCAGATTAGCTTGGATCTCTTTTAGAGGTAGTCCTTGAGGGTAGACATAGTTAACATGGAAAGCATTAGTTTCTTTGTTCAATGGAGGCATTTTTGATAGCTTTACTACTTTATAATATGGACGTATGTTGGAGGAACTAGAAGTTGCATAAGAACCATTACTAGACACGAGTTCATGATGTAGATCTTGCTTGAGAATAGTATCTTCATTAGATGATTCATTAGGATTTTCAATTTCAATTATGTCATCATCAATTAGATATTGGATTTTTTATTCAACTCCATGAAATATAAAGTCTTATGCTCATTATTTTGATGATAGACATAGTAGGTACTCACAAATGAGATTCCACATGAAGTGGCTTGAGGCAATGTGATAAGATTATTTTCAAGAAGCTCTTCCAAAGCTGATTCATAATAATATCCCAAAGAAGTAAATGCTCAATCCAATGGACATTTAGATTCACTTGAACTCTCCAAAGAGATGTTGGATTCAAGATCATGAGGGTGTGGATAAAAAATAGGATTGGCATGAGGTTGTAAAATAACCTTTTGATCAAAGATAGGATTACCGTAAATAGGCCTCTCCTTACTTGAAGAATATGTAGATATGTATGAATCATGATCATAGAGAAAATGAAAGATTGATCTTAGTGAAGACATGTTTGATGATATATCCTTTTATTCCTTTAAGTCTTAAATTTCAGATTTTAAAGATTGTATTTTCTTAGATAGGGCTACAATGAGAACCTCTTCTTCCTTGTTGCCATGATCATAGTATTTAGACCACTCATTTTCAGCCATGGTATGATTGCTTTGTCTCTTGATGAACAAATATAGTCTCTTGTGATGATGTTTGTCTCCTGAGACCTTGAATTTGATGTATCTAGGAGACCATGAGCATGTATGATCATTTTGAGGAAAAAAATAAAAAATACAAATATTTCATATTTTTTTAGTTTTTTTTCTAGGTTTTAGTAATTTGCATTTTGGAGGTCTTCTGCTCATTTTTGGGAATTGAGACTTTCACCAGTCTCTAAAAGTGGGTTGCCAAAGGAACCTATTTTAAAGACTAGAATTAGAATTTTTGGAGACCTTTCCAATGGTGCAAATTATTCATGATTTTGAGCGCCAAATCAAAAGTTATGGCCCCGCCAAGTTGGGTTAAAATTTTGCAATTTTTTTTTATACTTTTCAATATTTTGGGATCTGATTAAAAAATTGTGATGATCTAACCTGAAAGAAGGCCCAAAAAGGGTATCTAAAAATGCAAAGCTCAAGATTTTGACACATGCCAAAACACTCTCTATACGAGATGTGACCAACTAGATGTGACCCTAAACAAACTAGATGTAATGCTGCACTGACTTGACTTTCCCAAATGTGATCCTAAATAGATTGGATATGAGCCTGTTTACCATATGCAAGCTTGGATTAACCAGATGTGAGCATTTTCACCAAAAGAGACTCTAGACACTAGATGCAATCCTCTTATAGAATTGTTCAAGTTTTCAACTTAGTTTGAAAAATGGGTCAAATTTTTCAAATACCAGGGTTTGTCTATCAAATTTTAATGAATCTGAAGGTGTGAAAATGTCTATAACCATCCAAGAGGTGATAGATTTGAGGTGATTATATTTTTTTTTAAATTCACACACATCACAAAGGTTGTTAAGATTTCAAACATACCTATCTCCTACAACTAGGATGAGATCAGAAATACTTTCTCATTGACTTAGGAACACACTCAATGACTCCTCTAAATATGACAGTCCAACAATACGCAATGGATGTTGGAGGAAATATTAGCCAAGTAGTAACATCAAAGAGAGATTGATATGATGAGTGTCTTGGGAAAATTACTAAGTACCTTGCACAATAATTACCAACCTTTCTGAGGTATTCTAGGTGGTCACTAATATAAGGTGTTTAATTTGAGCATCTTCTCATAACCGTCTCCCATAGACTTGCACAAGGAAAGATTGAGGTGTATAAGCCTATGAGTACCTAGACGAGTGTAGTCTTGCAAAAAAGATTGAAGCAGCTCTGCTCTACACAAAATCCAAGCATGTCCAAGGAATGATCATCACCATTCAAGGCCAAAACTGATTAAGTCTTTTGAGATTTTAATCTCAAAAAAGAATCTTGATTATAGTAAGTTGGAAGAGTTGGTGTATACTTGAACTCGCTTGGGTCGTTCCCAGGAGATTTTTTCCTCAACCGACAGGCCCTCTAAAGATCAAAGCAATAAAGAGGATTGACGGCTTAGGAGTCTAGATTTCTGATTCTCCTCCAGGGAGAAGAGAATAGTCTCTTATCCATGTCATTTTCTCCTATCAAACACATCATGAATTGTTAATTTCCCCAAATTTGACCTCAAATTGTAATCTAACTTTTGAGTTTATGATTTTCCCAAAGGAAAAGAGCATAATCCTCTGAATTAGATTGAAAATTGACCTCTAATTTAATTAAATTCCTACAAATCAATTAAGACAAGCATGATGTTTAGTCAATTTCTTTGAGGCAACCTAAAAAACCATGCATTAGTAGTTTGGAGAATTTTCTTTGCAATCTTTGGCCTACATATGCTCTTTCAAGAATCCTACAAACAGTGTTAGGCTGCTTAAAATCAATCACATGCATTAATTTCACCCATTAGTCGTTAGAAATATTCTAATTACACAAATTAAAACACCATAAGTGATCCATAAATTTCACTAAATGGGAGCCTTTACTAAATGTGATCAAGGATTCACTAAATGTGACTAAGGATAATAAATGCCATCCTAAATTTTCCACATGTGATTCTTACCATATACGATCTTGGATTTTTTGGATGAGAAAGGATTTACCAGGTACAATCTTGTTTTCCAAATGTGATCTAGCTCACCATATATGGATCTACACTACAAACAAAGAGTTAGAATGAATAAATTTGCTCAAATGGAGGTAAAATCTAGGGCTCTACCCCATATTGGGCACTAAAAATGTGTGTGTGTTTTATGTGTTAATCACTTCTACCTACAAATCTGGAAACACAACACTCTATAACTTATTAGATCAATTGTTAGCATAAGAAATCAATCAAACATAACAATCAAAAGCGAGTTATAGATTCTTATTTAGAGAGAGTTTAATCTAATATGTTAGTGCTCTCAGAATATACATTAGATCAGTGAACATACAACTCCAAAATGGAAGATTCATTATGAGATGCATCTACATTGTATGCAATTAGAAGAATTGATGAATGATTAGAGGAAATAAGATAAGAAATAGATGAAATAATAGAATAATTGAATGATCTAGATATAAATTAGAAACATTTCATTATTCAAAGGCTAGATCTCCCATAATGCCTTGATCAGGTGCTCATTTATAGATTTTCCAAGTTTGAGAATTGGAGGGAAATGACTTGAGTTTTAAGTCGATGGTTAAGATCAATCCTCAATGAGTGGCTAACATTAGGACCATGAGTGATCCATGTGATTAGAGCTCATTGGAGGAAATTGAGTTGCTCATCCTTTTATGATTGAGTGTATAATAGAACATTTATTTAATTTGATTAATTAATATCACTAGGCATGTGTATTTTTTGTTTTGATTTGATTCAATGGCTAGGATTAATCAATTAATGAGCCTTGATGCTTGATGAAGGATTTTAGGGCAATTGACCTGGCTATACCATTTTTAGGTGATTATAGTTGCATGTTTTGGTTGAATGAGGTACTGACACCTGTTGAAGATCTCCAACCTCACATCCTTGCATGCCTAAATTGCAGTTAAGGAAAATGGTTGCGAGCCTCGCGATACTTTATGTGGGTTACTCAAAAATATTTGACAATATATTAATGAAAGAAGTGACGGTGAGAAGAATATGAGAAGAGGCATCATGACTAATGGAATATTGTAGTTTCTAATCTACAAATCATTCCCTTTTCATAAAATCATTCCCTTACTGCCCAACCTTTTAAGTGTCACATTTAACTTTCTATAACCAAGGAAAATTCCACAATGATAGGTCTTGCAACTGTTGGGATAGATGCAAATCTTGGGATAGTTTTTTCTTCTTTGTTTGCAGTTTGAAAGTGTGAGCCATAGCTTAAATACAGGAAGGGATAAATGTAGAATGAGTTATGTGTGTTGTCTAAGTTTGGGTTTTTCATGATTGGAAGGGAGTATTTCTTTGTTTGAGTGATAAGGATGGGGATTGTTGAAGCTATAGAGTAATTTTACTATAACAAGAAGGGGTTAGACAAAGCCATGTTGCAGGAGATATACAAGGATTGTGGTGGTGAACTAGTTGGTAATACATTTTGTAATCATAGAGATATTGAAATTTCCTTTGGTAATCCTAGAGATACTAAAAGCTCTGTACAAAGTTGAAAGCTCTTCTCATAGCTTGCAAATGCTTCCTATCTCTCAGGTTAATACTGTAACCACCCTAATTTGGTCTACTCTAACCAGAGACCCTTTTTCCCTAAGTGTGATCATACCCATAATTATGTCAAGACAATTACTCAATTAATTGACATAATTAATTTAAATCAATTTAATCTCCTAAAATCAATGTGATTTCATCACTAACTCACATTAATTACATTAGCCTATTTAATCAAATCAAAACAATTAATACTTGGCTAAAGTAATTAATTAAAAGGAATTAAATAAATCTCCTAATTACAACTCCTCACTTGCAAAATGGAAATTAAATCTATTAGCCAATGAGAGTTAAATCACTTGGATCACTCACATGGATCACCAAAGATTCAATCTCCACCTCTCTCCAAAAATCAATCTTGACCACTCATTCCTCAATTTCTACTATAAAAGGAATGAATTTTGAGCTCAATGGGCCCCTAATTTTAGAATTTCATTTTCAATCTTATGCTTCTCTAATTTCTTAGAAATTTAAATGCATTCTTAGCTCAATATTTACATAATTTTCATAATCTTTCCTTTGGAGCACTTAAAATGAACTTTTCATTTGCATTTAGCTTGCATTCTACTCGAATCTTCCATTCTAAGCTTGAATATGTCACTGATTTATGTATAATCTGAGGGAAATTATAGAATTTATCATACTCTTCTTAAAGAATGTCACTGACAAGGCATTTATTTTTTGATAAATGCATGAATCCATAGGCGCATACTTGGAGGTGAGTATACCAGCCACGCAGGGGTTCAGAGCTAGAATAGCTCCCCCTAAGACAATGAAGGTCAACTATACAGAAGTAGAAGGTGCGTCCACTGAGGATGCATCTACTACCTTGTTCTCTTCATTATCTTTCTTTACTTCAACCCAAATTTTATCTGAATTAGCTTTAGCTTGCACAAACTTAACTTCTCTTGATTCTTCAAAGAGAGACTTTTTAGGATTTTCTTGTCTTTGTGTTCTTGACCTACAAAATCTTGAGATGTGTCTAGATTTTCCACATGAATGAAAGATGATAGGAGGTCTGATGTTATTATTCATCATGCTGAATTGCTTAGCTGTGTGTCCATTGTAATTTCATATCTAACATGTAATATTTTGCAAGTTTCTTTGAGATTGATTTCTCTGATTGTATTGAGTTTGATTTCATTGGTTTAGTTGTGACTGATTTATTTGATTTGTCCTGCAATGAATAGCCCTATGACCAAACTTATTATAGGAGTAACAATAACCATTAAAAGGTCTTACTTCTTTACAATCTCTTGCCAAGTGTCCATGCTTGTTACAAGCATAACAAGTTTTGTTAACTTTATTGAGTTCATCTTTAGGTGGTTCAATTTTAGTCTCTGCAATATTCTCCTCTTTCTTTGTTTTTGTAGATGCTTCTTGTCCTTTCTTTGTTTCTTGTATTGAATTGATTTCAGTTTGAGCTAGACTGTATCCCATACCAGTGGTATCACCTTTTAACTTTTGTGCATATAGTTGTGATTGAATCAGATCAGAACTTGTGTGTAGTTTATCAATCTTATCTTTTGCTCCTGATAATTCAGATTCAATCTTATTCTTGATGTTTTCCAACTCCAAGATTTTCATATTAGCTTGCATAAATTATTCATCTAACTGTTTACTTTATTTGTTCTTCTCTTCAATGGCTATTAAGCTATTTGTAAGTTATTCATTCAGATCTTCAATTTTGTCTTTTAAGGACATGTTCTCTTCATTCAGCTTCTTGACCATTTTTCCCAAATCATTGGTAGAGCAATCTTTCAGATCTTTCCTTAGTTTTTTGATAAGCATTTGAGAGCCATCAACCTTTATTTTTAGTTCTTCATTTTCCTTTTCAGATCTATCTAGATCTTCAAGGGGTACTCCAAGATTCCTTTTCAGATGTTTTGCTTCTACTGAATCCATGATCTCCTCAAGTGGTTAAACTTTCTTTTAGAGGACCAGAGCTATGATAGCAATTGTTAGAAACATTGAGAGGGGGGGGGGGGGGAATCAGNATTGTTAGAAACATTGAGAGGGGGGGGGGGGTGAATCAGTGTTTGTCTATTTATTATATTTTAGAAACTTTAAACATAAACCAAATATATATCAATTGAAGCTTAATACAAGAACACATTACACATGATATGATTACGGGGAAACCTTGATCAGAGGAAAACCCCTGTGGGAATTAGTAGCCACAAATATTGCACTAGTATAATGAACATGTTAAAGTTCCTTTTCCCTATTAGGAGAAGTCTTTAAAATGCAAGTACAATTACCTGGTTAAGGGTCTGACCTTGTTAGGGGTGTTTTACAAATAACCCTGTTAGGGGTGAGGACTCACTGTCCAAGAAGCTCACTGCTCAGTAGGATGAAGGCTACAAGCTCCTTGATAATAGATATACACTATATCCAAAAGTGAACTGTTATATGTGACACAATTGTCTGATCAGTTCTGGTTATGCACTAATGCTCTTATAATCTTAAAGAGATTTATCTCATTCTGACATCTTATACTGTTCCTTTATATCTCTGCTCTGCATATTCGACAACACTCTCTAATACAAATTTGCAAGTTATATATATATATATATATGTTCATGCCTGAATAGACGTGACCATAAACAAGACCTTATTCAACCCAAAACAATATTCACAATGCTTCCAAACAAATTGGCTTAAGCGTGTTTACAATATTAATTAAGACATGATTAAAAACATACTATAATAGGTGCTTGGCCTTTACATAATAAAATATTATACGCTGATCCAAAAACTGAAGTTGGCTTCATACTCTATTTTCTAAACTGCTAGTATCACTGTTCTTGCTATAACTTATCCGTACTGACATATCTGACTATGCGTGTCTAGGGAAAGCACAAAAACATACCATAGAACTTAAGTCTGAATGCGCTTATCCTGATGTGATCGTATGCATGTGCACTAGTGCACTGATCGACTGCAAATAACTGTTCTGTCCTGACTTCTATACTTAGTCAATTTTCACTTCATATTTTGCTGTCAAACTTTCATATGACTTTGTTGCCATAATGACAACACAAAATAAGTAATATACACCCTGGGAGTCAAATTGCCAACAATTTTTAGATCGCATTTGGTTGCATAGGCTCAAATCTATGGAACTTCACCACATTTAGTGAATCATGGCTCGTATGTGGGAAAGAAACTCACATTTTGTATGCATAAGCTTGCATTTAGTCTGCATTAGAACACATCCTATATATCAAAGCTTGCATTTAGGGAGTCGCATCTAGGATAGTGGGTACTTACACACGTGTCACTCTCAAAAACTCAGTATTTTTGGATACCCTTTTGGCTCTTCAGTTTGGTCCTGTTGCTCTTGCTAGTCCGCCTGTCGCTACTTCACAACTTACTTAGAAGTCTACCTTGCATGTCCTTTTAGATTCTCACAATTGGTCCCAAAACCTGTGGTCTTTTCACTCAAAAAAAACTCTTGATTCCCATCTCACTATGAGGGTATTCTAACCCTCTGACGCTAGAATCAATCATTCTAAACAAACACAAACACTCTTTCACAACTCGGACACACCTATTTGGACAAATTGGACATCCTATTGATGTTATTTGAAAATTTTTGACAAAGTTGAGACCCAGCTTTCATGGTTAACACACGCCGAAAACAATACCTTGCTGAGGACTCAGAGAAACCTCCTCTATTACTCAAGTTTCAACAAGGAGCGACATCTCGCAATCCCTTATTTGATCAAGACTCACCCAAAATGGATGCACCTCATCATGAATGGAGTGCGTCTTTTGAGGAATATAGCCAAGACCATGACGATAGAGAAATCCAAGAAGAATGAAATCATGGTGGTCCTTTTTTTTATTCAGATAGTGATGAAGACATATTGGAAGAGGAGTATAACAAACTTAAACAAAGTAGGAAGTTCCAAAAGACCTTGGAAAATATCATTGGTGAAGACAAAGAGAAATACTTCCTACACTTGGCTTCTCTTGGAGTCAACTTCCTAAAGACTATGATGTTGAGAGATTGAAGGAAAAGGAAGTACAAACACCTATTTCCATACTCACAAAGCAATTAACCCTAATGCAAATAGAACTTGTGACACTCAAGCAAGAAAATACTAAACCAATGAAAAAGTACTCTTTGGAACACATATGTCCATTTCCTTTTGACAAGAGTATAAACATGGATCCATTTCCCCCTAACATGGCATGACCCAAATATGACAATTACATGGGAGAAACAAATCCACATGACCATGTTAGAGAATTTTTTCTCTAAGCATAGAGTACATGCATGAAACAACTTATCTAATGAGGCTATTTCCAGGAAGTCTAGGCGGAAATGCTATGGAATGGTTATCCAAACTCACACCAAGTGTGCAATATTTTGAGGAGTTAATTCAATGATTTGTCCAACATTACTCCTACAACATACAACATAACATAAGCATGATGGATCTTTGTAACACGGAACAATGAACCGGTGAATCCTTTACACAGTTTCTACAAAGGTGGAGGAGAATCTTTGCAAGGTACTCAAGAGAAATACCCGAATCTAAAAAGATGGAAATATTTATCAATAACTTGGTACCTAAAATGAAATATGCTTTACAAATGAAATATTCATCTAGTTTTGATAGAATGATCAAGAATGCTATTCGTGCCGAAGACGTTATGGTCAAGAAAGGAGAAATCACACTCCAAAGTGACAATAAATATTAGAACTATCACAACAAACCTAAATAGTGGAACAAAAAAAATAATGTTGTTAGTGATGGAGTGGTAGAAACATAAAATGAAAATGCTAAACTAGTTGTTTTTAATCTAAAAAACAACTTACAAGCAAGCAAAGAAGCTATGGTAACAACCACAATACCAAGAGCAAACAATGATGCTAACAAGAGTAAACCATGGACGTCTAGACCTCAACAAACATTTAATCCATTAGGAGAACCTCTTGAGATAGTTTTGAAGATTCTCTTGGATAACAAAGTTCTCACAATACCATATTCAAAACCATGGGAACCGGAAGTTAAACCAAGGTGGTGGAACGATAACGCCTATTGTGACTTCCATAAGAACAAAGGACATAAGACTAATGACCATCTTAAGCTTAAACCCATTATACAAGACCTCATTGATGGAGGCAAGATCAAAGTGGAAGGACACACCTCTAATGAAGGGCACACAACGTATAACAAACCATTCCCTAACTATGAAAAAGGAGAAGCTTCTAAAGGAAAGGGAAATGAAGTCAAGTACACCTACTCTCATAACGATAATGTGATCAAAATATTGGATATAAAAAGTGAATCAATCAATGTGATCACTATCAAAGGTTCCAAAGTCAAAAAGACACATTCAAATGTGGTAACTTGAAGCCAAGCACGAGTCATGATTAAAGGAGTTAACTCATCTAAGAAAGTGACATGCTCTAAAGCACATGTTGTCACAATTCCTAAACCATCAATGACAAGACAAATAGTTAGTATACCATCTGCTAACTATAACTTGGTAGACCGACTGCAAAGGACCTCAGCTCAAATTTCTATACTTGAGTTATTAAAGATCTCTTCAGTGCATAGGGAAGTTCTTGAACAAGCCCTGTATTCTGCAAATGTTCCAAAAGACATATATGTAAACAAGTTTCAGGAAATGGTCAATCACATATCAGCTCCACATTACCTCTCCTTTTCAGAGGAAGATGAAAATTCCTTGACTCATCAGCATAACCAACCCATTTACATTGAAGTATTGATTTAAAAATCCTGTGTAAAACATGTATTGATAGATGGAGGCGCAAGTTTGAATATATGTACTCTCAGTCTAATCAAGAAATTGGGTCTTTTAGAACAAATAATTGATTCAAGAAGTAAGATAACCATCAAGGCTTATGATGAAGAAGAAATATCATCCAAAGGGCTCATTGTTTTACCAATCAAAATAGGACCAATTGAATGCAATGTGATTTTTCAAGTTCTTGATCTACCATTTTCCTATAACATATTACTAGGGAGACCTTGGATACATGAAATGCAAGCAGTGCCATCTACTTACCATCAATGCATCAAATTCCCACATAATAGGGTGGAAGTGATAATTCCTTTAGCTTCAAGCTAAACTTGCAATAATGTTAAAGCTGATAGTATGGTTCCTCACAACAAGGAAGTCCCAAAATAATCCACACCTAAAAATTATAAAGACATGGTGATGAGGAGCTTTGGAAAGACACTAAAACTTGAAGAAACTAGCATGGGGGAATACAAACTAGACATGACACCATCATTGGATAACATTCTCGTGTCTCTAAGATCTTACACAAAGCCTTCCCCATTTTTAACACCTACTACATCAAAAGAACACGACATTCACAAACCAACTAGTATGGTTAGAGCCTCTAATTCTCAAGAGGATTAAAAAGAAGATAAATAAGTCTTGGCTTGGCTCTATAAAGAGGAACAGAGAGACAATGAGGTAAAAAATGTGGACATATCCCCATAAAAGTACATAAAAGGTTACGACCTTCTTAAAAAAATTGGATACAAAGGGAAGGGACCTTTGGGAGATAAAGGAAAATGACTCATTGAGCCTATACACATGGAATTTAGAGGCACCAAAGACAAAACAGGGTTAGGTTTCAACTATAATTCAGAACACCCTATCTCAAGAGATGGTCCAATGTTTGATGTAGGAAGTGATGATGAAGAAGAAGAAACAAAACTTGAACCATGGACATATGAATGAATACTACTGTAATGCCCCGCCAGGGAACCCAAGAGAGAGATTAACCTAAACATGTCACTATGTGTGCTGAATAATTTTTTTTTTGAAAGTTAACATAAAGAAACATACAATCATGCGGAAGTGATTACCATTTATACACATGTCTTACACTCACATAGGTTACATGACTCAAGGGTCCCATGACGTTGAATTACTTAAAGCAAAACACAACTAACAATATAACAAAAGATTCTATCTGATTAAACATAACAATTACAACTTACATAACCATAACTACAATCCTCATGGATAACCATGAAACCACCATAACTCACATCCACCACACATGTCGCAGGGTATGTAGTAATCACTCTAAACTACTTACTATTATAATTTCTAGATTAGGTATCACATGCGATACTCTAATACAAGATATACAATAATGAAATTACATAATAAATGATGAAGGGACATAAAGAGATCATCCGCAAGGAACCATCAAGCACCTGGTACAAGGACGTCGAATCTCAATGGGTAAAGAATCACTACCACCCATCCGTGTGGAACCACAAAGGTCCACCCCACCGTGCTCAGGAGATAACAACAGATCCCAATCGGATATCCAAAACCAACAAGGCATAACCACTAAGCAAGGGATCCTGATATCTCTCTAATCCGGTGTACTAAACATCATAAAAGGTAAGACTCACTAAGCCAGAGGAAACTGACAACGTAGGAAATCTAGCATGTGTAAAGGAAGGTGTCATCATGTAGGTCTACCCTTAAGTTTAGCCCAGATAATCAAAATGGATTTCGGCACCCAAGTGACCATACACGGAGCTAATGTCCTCTCATACTGACAAGGCACACTAACTATGTCAGATACCTCGTAGAGCAACTAACATATTCTCCAAACCATCTTAGCCTATACTAGCACTCAAGCATGGGTG
This sequence comes from Thuja plicata, assembly GCA_018584345.1. Lineage (NCBI taxonomy): Eukaryota > Viridiplantae > Streptophyta > Pinopsida > Cupressales > Cupressaceae > Thuja > Thuja plicata. The sequence goes on from MU224737.1 coordinate 10,088,358, forward strand.
AGGACACATCTTATTAATACATTTTAATCTCTCAAATATGTCTTTAATTATCACTTATTAAGAAACTCTACAATAAGCAACCCCAGTAGTCTCTTACGGACACGGAACTTATTGCAAGCCACCTCCTACTACGCATCTAGGTAACCTACCCTAGGCTCAGAAATCCCAATAGTCTAGCATAGGTCACAACCCTAGTGTAACCCAAATCAGTATCCCATACAACAGGAATGATCACACATAGGTACACATATAGGTACATAATCGAAAGGGTCTTCATGGTCAGTTTTAGGGTAATAGCATAGAGCACACACGTCATAAAGTATCAGAAAAGATAAACACTCCCCCCCAGCCTCTGTATACATCCTAGGTCGTCTAATGTCCCAAATAACCACATATACAAGCACAAGAACCATACAGGTGCATAGAAATCAAAACGTCTTTAACGACTGAAAAATGAACCATAGAGAATAAAATTTACAATTAACCCCATTACAAACTTCATTCAAACACTTAGGTATGAGAAATAAATAACGTCATTCAAACCTAATTTATGTAAATCTCTTTTCAGTATTTTAGATAAACTAATTGAAATAATCACTACATAAATTACATCAAGTTAACTACACTTAACATCTCTAATCTCCCTAGAATCACCAGATTAAACTGACCATAAATTGACTTCAATCGATATAACATATTAGCTAAAATTAATAGTTAAATCATTTTAACATATTAATTAAAACCAATTACTAATACATTAATCCAAATCAATAGATAAATCATGCTAAGTTAAAATCAATAACGCACATATTAATTAAATCTAATGATGATTACATTAATTATAAATAATAATAACACCTACTAAAACCAATTATGAATATATTAATTAAAAAATTAATAATAATATTAATTAAAAATTAATAACACATGTTAAATAAATAAATAAAAACATTAATATAATATACATTTTAATAAATAACTATTTGTTAAAAAATTTCATTAATTAAAAAAAATAAAACCTAAACTAAACGCATGTTTGAAATAAATTAAAAATGAATTTTAAAAAAAATATCCAAACAACTTTATGGGGAGCGGGTCCATCGCGGCCCCCACTCCCCAACCCCTGCAGAAGCGGGCCCCGCCGGCTGCCAGCAACCCGGCTGCCGAGGCAGTCCGGGTCTGCCGCTATAGTCCGAGTGCGGTACAAGTCGCGGGTGGGGTTGGTGGGTGGAGCCCACCGCCCCCCCTCTTAACCATTCGGTTTTTTTTTTTTTTAACATTAAAATTTTTTTTGTTAAGAGAACTTTCCTTTTAATATTTTAAAACTGCGAAAATCAATGTTATCCCATTCTTTTATTATTTTTATTTTAATATAATTTCCGAAAACGGAAATAATTTGATGGGATGATTTTTTTTTCCTACTGGTGGATTTTTTAACCAGTCTGTATGTTTTTCAGGGGGTATTTTTTTCCCAAATGATTAAAATTTAGCCATGAATTTACAAAGGAACTATTAATTTAAATTTTCTACTGTAGTTAGGACTTTAGAGAGAATTGATTTTTCAATTTAGAGGAGTTCTAGAAGAGATATAAACATGAAATTTGGACAGCACATTTGCACTATAGCAAGGATAACATATCCACGTAATAATAGATCCGAGCTTCTCAAAAATATATGAAATCATAAAATACCAAGTATCCATAAATTTAATTTTCTCCTATAGTATAAAGTATGCAAGGAGTTTAATTTTCTCATTTTCTATGAGATCTAGAGGGAATTTCTTCCCGAAATTTTGACAGCATAACCCTACAATGCTAAGATTATAGAAAATGATAGAAATAGAGATCTAGGGTTTCTAGAAACACCCAAAAACATAAATACAACCCTAA
>MU224737.1:10112178-10133204 GCA_018584345.1 Thuja plicata
TTCATTTGATGTACTTGTAAACCAACAAAAAATTTGATCTCACCAAACATAGACATTTCAAATTCTTTGCTCATAGCTACAGAGAATGCTTTGCATAGGTCATCATAACCAGTGAATAATATGTCATTAGCAAATATCTTTGCTAACAATATTTTATTATGTGGTCCTTCTTTGATGTACAAGCTACTGTTATAATTGGTTCTTTGAAATCCAATGCTTATTAGATAGCTATGTAGTCTTTCATACCAGGCTCTGGGAACTTGCTTTAGTCCATACAATGCTTTGTGTAGCTTGCAAACCATATTTCTTCTACTGGGATCATTAAATCCTTCTGGTTGTTCAATGTAGACTTCCTCTTCTTGGATTCCATTCAAAAATGCAGACTTCACATACATCTGATATACTTTGTATCCTTTATGTGAAACATATGCCAAAAGAATTTTGACTCCTTCAAGTCTTGCAATAGGAGAAAAAGTTTCTCCATAGTCAATACCCTCTTCTTGAGCATATCCTTTACAAACTAGTCTGGCCTTGTTTCTAGAGACTTTTCCATTTTCACCCATCTTGTTTCTGAAGACCCACTTGGTTCCAATCACATTATTATCCTTTGGCCTAGGTACAAGAGTCCAAGTTTTATTCTTCTCAATCTCCTCAATCTCTTCATTCATTGCCTCTATCCAAATTTCATCATTCATTGCATCTTTAATAGTTCTAGGATCAAATTCACTTAGTAAGCATGTACCTTTTAGTTTCTTTCTTGTCATCACACCTTCTATCTTATCTCCAATTATTTTATCAAGTGCATGATGCCTTTTCATGTATCTAGAAAGTACTAAATCCTTCAATCTAGATTCTAGACTTGATCCACTAGGTCTGTCATTCTCAAACATTCTTTCTTGTTCCTCTATCTGATACTCAATTCCCTCTGACTGTGACTCAGGTCCTTCTATCTGTGACTCGGGTCCTTCAGTCTGTGACTCAGGTCCCTCTTTCTGTGACTTGGGTCCTTCTACTAGCACTTGATGTTGCACATTTTACAACTTAGGTTGTACAGTTTGTGTCAATATATGGTGTCCCATCACCATTTCTTGAGTCATAGGTGTAGTATCAAGTTCATGATATATAAAGTTTTTGTAGTCTTCAGGGTCTTTACTACTCTTCTCTTCACATTTTTCTACAAACTCATCAATATTGACATATACACTCTCTATGACTTTATGATTAGTAAGATTCAGACATTTGTATGCTTTGCTTTTACATGAGTAACCTAGGAATATTCCTTCATCACTTTTTGCATCTAGTTTCCCATTTCTTGCTTCCTTCAAGATGTAGCATCTACTTCCAAATACTTTGAAATAATGAACATTAGGTTTATAGCCATACCATAATTAAAAAGGTGTCTGATCACTACCTTTCTTTAGTTAAACTCTGTTCAAGGTGAACACTATAGTGTTGATGGCCTCCTTCCAGTATTTGGCAGCAACATTCTTTTCAATCGTTAAGGTTTTGGCACAATCCATAATGGATATGATTCTCGTTTCTACTATTCCATTTTGATGTGGTGTACCAGGGGTAGATACCTGTCTTTTGATTCCTCTTTAATTTTAGAATTCATTGAACTCGTTAGAAATGAATTCTCCTTCTCTGTCAGATCTTAGGCATTTTAGTTTCTTTCTTGTTTCTTTTTCAACTCTTGCAAGATACCACTTAAATTTCTGAAAAGCTTTTGATTTCTCTCTGAGAAACATGACAGACATCATTCTAGAATGATCATCAACAAATAGAATAAAATATTTTTCTACATTATAGCTTGTTGTTCCAATTGTTCCATATAGATCAGTATGTACCAATTCCAAGACTTCATCAGTATTGTAATTCTTGCTCTTGAAGCTAGTATTGCTCATCTTTCCAATTTGACATTGTTTGCATATTGCTAACTCAGGTTTCTTCAAGATAGGAATACCTATGGCTCTTTTGTTCTTTCTTATGTTTACCAGATTGTCAAAATTCACATGACACAACCTTTAATTCCATAACCATCTTTCTTCTACTTGTGCAATAAAGCATGAACCTTCAGTGAGATCAAGATAGAATAAATTACCTTTTGTTTGCCTATCAGTTCCAACTAGGTTCCCTTTACCATCCAGGAGCTTGGCCTTACCATTCATAAATTCTACCTTGAAGCCAATGTTGTTCAGCTATACTACACTGAGTAGATTTCTCCTTAATCCTTCAACCCAATAAGCATTATCACATTGATTCCTTCTGTGAGAACAATGCAACCTTTTACGGGGCAAGGTTCAACATTCCCAAGATTGACACTTCCACCATCATAGTGTTCAAGATGTTCAAGCTTTGTCTTATCACCAGTCATGTGATGAGAACAACCACTGTCAATTATCCAAGTATCATTTTTATTGATGTGTGAGAAAAGTGTAGTCTTTTCATCTCCCTCATCTGACTCAGCCTTAATGGAAATATAAACCATTTCTTCTTCTTCATCACTGTCAGAATCTTTCACAACATAACAAGACTTCTTGCCTTTATCCGTATATATTTTTTGGTTATTTAAATCTTTCTTGCCTTTGAATTTGTTAAACTTCCTCTCATCCTTGTCTTCCTTGTTTGGACACTTTGCAGCAATGTGACCAACCTCATTGCATGAGAAAAAAATCAATGGTATCTTTCCTCTGTATTTTCCTTTTACAGCTCTTCTTGCAAGCAGTGCTTCAATGATGTCAAGATCTTCATCATCACTGTCACTTTTAACCTGCTTTCCTTTAGAGTACCTATCCTTCTTACCAAGGTTAAATTTGGCTTTGAATGTAGACTCAAGATTGCTAGAGCCAGGAGAGTAGTTGTCAAATTTTTCCATCTCAAAGGTTGTAAGTCTTCCCACTAATGTATCCAGAGTAATGTCTTTGTTGCACCTCATTTCTTGAATGACTTAAACTCTAATAGCATAGATAGGGAGTAAAGTTCTGAGTACCTTGCTAACTATTGTAGTATCTTCAATTAGTCCACCTGCTGCTCTGATGGCACTTACAAACTTCTTGATTCTTTCACTGTACTTTGTGATATCTTCTCCTTATTTCATTTTCATATGGTCAAATTATCCTCTTAGACTTTCTGATTTTTCTCTCTTTACATTTGTATCACCTGCATGAATGTCCTACAGTTTCTTCCACATATCATGGGTTGTAGGGCAGCCCTTGACTTCATCAAATTCTAAAGAGCTAAGTGAAGAAGCTATGTCAATCATCATTATGTTATGAATTTTTTGTTCCATCATCTGTTCCACAGTCCTAGTCCCTTTTGGTGCAACATATTTGGTCTCTAATAATTGTAAACCAGCATCTCCAATGTTAGATAGATGTATCTTCATCAGTTCTTTCCATGCTAGGAAATTGTCTTTGTTTAGCTCTGGGATCTTCAACCAGTAAGACATCTCTAATCTTTAGCTTAGGCATTGAAACCTTTCCTAAAAGAACTTGAAGCTCTGATACCAATTGTTGGAAATGAGATAAGTAACTGAGAAGGGAGGGGTGAATCAGTTACTCCAAAAAAAATCCTTGTCCCTTAGATGTCTAAATACTTTAATACTGTTACTCGGGTTAGTTAGAATATTCTTCTGTAGCTCGGGTGTTCCTTCTGTAACTCGAGTGTCAAAGAAATCTTTAATGCAATTATACTTAGAGATTAAGTATAGAAACATAAAGCATAAAACAATTAACAAGTACACATATGACACCAAGATTTAACATGGAAACCCAATATGGGAAAAACCACCAATGTAACTAGTTAATATTTTTCACTCTTTTGAAGTGAGCCTTGTTAGGAGCCAACCTTGTTAAAGGTTACAATAAAACATTGTTAGGTGTGACCTATTTAAAGGATTTAATCACCCTATGAGGAGTGGCCTTGTTAGAGGTCTTCAACACTTCAATCTGGAAATGCTACCTTGTGAGGATTTACAAAAGACTGTTAAGTCTACTCTGTTAAGAGATTTTGATCACTGCTACAATTTTCATAAAGTAACAATGGATTGACCTATATGTGTAAGAAACTATCTTTTCTGATTCAGATATTTTCTTGATTGTGACTCAATCCTTGCTGATTAGATATTCTATTGCAGCTTCAAGTGTTATGTATTCAATCAAAATCCCATTTGATTTTTCCTTCACAGAAGTCCAAACTTTTGAATTTTCACTTTCGCTTCTACTTACACACTTAGACTTCATCTCCAACACATTCAATCCAAACTTGACCTTTCATAAATACATGGTAATCCCTATCAAGTCAGCTTGAATAAACTCTAAATGATAAATCATAATTCAGTCGGCCTCATATAACCATTTAATTACATAATATAAATAACTGTTAGTTGGATGCAACTGAATGCCCGACCAAGACTAAAATGCTTGAGTGAACTCGGTCAACACTGGACTTCTTCAATGCCTAAACTCAACTCATTCTGTTTACCAACTGTGCTCGGTCTAAATGTAGACATTAGTGTAAAACCACTACATAAGTGTATATACATATGTAACATCAATGACAATACACAATTGAATAATTGTATTAAACACCTAGTGTTTCTCAACACTTTAATCGTACTTGTGTTTCTCAACACTTTAATCAAATAGTGTTCCTAAAAACTACATTGGATTGCAATTGTTGATAAAGTTAATCTCATTTACTCAAACATAGAAACATATTGCTTGATTCCAAGTTACGGTTGATGATTTCTCTATTGTGCTTGAACACTGAATCAACGGTATTCCTCAATACTACTTAAACACATATAGACTAATCTTGGTTTGATTATGACTCTTTTATGTTTCGATGATTTTTCAAACTAGGGGTATGTAAGCATTTATGAATTTTCTTTGACTAATTATCATTTGTTGATTTTTATGTCTTCTGAGTTACTCCATGACATTTATTCAAAGACAAAGAGTCGCAAGGACAAGGGGCATAATATTTTCTTGGTTTTCTACGTATGGTGATTGTTTAAATGATCCTATAAATTTTTCCTAATTTGGATGTTTATGGTAAGAGCTCCCAACATAAGTGGATATCCGCATATATCTCAATCTTTGATATGTGTAAACTATGGTGAGACTGAACCAATTTCCTTGTTTGTTTCTAATTTAATTTCTAAGTAAGGTGTACGACACATTATGTACCCAAGGATATGAATATTGAAGGTCATTGCGGGTCACATATCTTACATTACACATGAATAGAAGATGATTCTTAAAGTAAAAGGAGATAGTTGACAAGTCATCCTGGCCTATATGCCTTTATGCTTAGGTTTATTTTTGACATTGCATCCAATAAACATAGTATTCATACTTTCATAATACTTTGTGAGTATTAGTGATAGTCATACTTGTTCAGGCTTAGAATTATCACCCTAACTCAGGCATTAGGGTTACACAACAATTCCATCCTAAAAATGGAAACCTTCTCTAGCTATAGGTAGACTATGTTTGAGAAGGAGTCTCTAGATTATAGGCCGGTTCCTATCTGATTTGAGATATCACCTCCTGATTTGTAACTTAGTAGGGAAAGGGAAAAGAAAATTTAAAACTAGAAATAGATAGGGGTGATACACCAAGAATGAATTCAGACTTTTGATGGAAAGATAAGACAATAACTACAGCTCATATATCAAAGGCTTAACACTTTGAATCCCTATTCAACATATAGGCTAATAGATTTCACTACTAGGGTTAAACCAAAAATAGCTCAAATGATCAGCAAACATACATTTTCCATACAAGGTTTTGAAAAATAACACTTGCAAAGAAAGATGAAAATAGGATCATAGAATGAAAACTCCAAATGTATGAGCCAATGAAAAATATGCTTTATTTCACACCAAAATCTGATAGAATGGATTACGAAATGAACTCCAAAACATCTAGGAACAAAAATTTCACTATATGCCTTCTCTCCAAAAATTGCAAACCAATGGATACAAAATGCATTAAAAAGGTCTATAGGAACAAATAGTTCACTGAAAGCACCTCCTTTCTAAATTTTGAACCCCCAGCTATGAAGTAAAAGGTCCATTAAAATAGCCCACACGGCTCATCTTAAAAATCACTTCTCCCTCCAAAACTCTCCTCAAAACAGAAAGATTATCCTGATTATTAGGCCAAAATCATGCCTACAAATTAGCCCCCCATCAAGCTCCTCAAAAAAAACACATCCCTAAATCTAAGGCATGACTAATGCCTAAAATCTAGCTTTAAAGGTAAATTTTGAAAATGAAATCCCCTATCAAAGTTGGTGTCTAAAAAGATTTTCATCTTTTTACATAATATTACCAACTTATTACAAACTTCATAACAGAAACCCATAAAAAATGCATAAACTCTACCCACATTTACATAAAACCCTAACTCCCTAACACCTAGCACCATAATTTAACAACCTTAACTCACTCAAAGTTGACACTTAAAGTTTAGGCCAACTAAGCCTTTAACAAGCACATCTCATACACTGCTGAAATATCTCCATTGGCTAGCTGTTTAGGTATTGTCGTGGTACTTGTATGAGCTGTCAGGCACTAACTCCTCCATAGTACCTTGATAGACTTCAAAAATCCATCCATTTTGGCATAGGTATCTTCGCATTACATTCTTTATTCTACAGTTTTGAGAAAGAAAGAAGCTAGGGTTTTATGCTAACGCTGCCATATCTGCAACTTCCTCACTGTTTTCCTTACTTCACCGAGCTCAAGCTATCAATTTGGAATCATATGGCAGTTGAACTCAGGTTCCTCATTCTATGGTATTTGGACTGCATATAGAACATGGGTTCTACATACATAAACTAGCATTTGGGTCTAACCTGCATTCTAGCTAGAGTGTTAAATGTCATATTACATGGCGCTGCACATGTATCTTTGGTTTGAAACTTGAGTTTCCGCTATTGCTTGACTTGTGACATGGGGTCCATCGCCATGAAACATGGCACTATTCTTGATCTTTCGGCTTGTGACTGTACATATACTAAAACTCCACCTTCAGATAACTCCACTTTCAAATAAGTTACGCTTTACGTTTACTTATGTTGTCTTTTCTGTTTGAATATGCTGCTCATTACTTTAATTTCTGGGGTTATCCATTGCTTATGCCATTGACTCCATCTTTTTATGTTATAGATGATGCCTTCATTTTTCTCTTTGTCTATCGCTTTGAATGAATTTGGGCTTCTTCTTTTTTATTATAGTGATAACATAACATCACCATGCCTGAAGGGTATTAAAAACATGTGGAGGTTGTGCTATATTTGTTGAACTGGAGATATTGTGTGTTATCTGCATCTTGTCTTTGACTGAACTCGAGCTCTTTTTTTAGACCATCTTTGTTTCTGCTATATGCTTGTATATTTATTGAAACTATTCTTTATGCTAGAATACCCACACTTTGTTGAAACTATGCTTGATGTAGCTTGTAACTTGGAGTTTGATACCCTAAAATAAGGTTCCATTCATGTATATCCTCAAACTCAGCTTCAACAGTTTGATCTTGATTGTTTTCATGCCACAAAACAAGGAATTTAGCATAAATCTAGAACTTCATTGTGACTGCACACTTTTTGTTGGTTGAATGACACCAAAAACTAGATGCCCACATGGCTTAATCTATACATCTAGATGTAAAATTGAGAACAAACATGTAAGCTATCATTTTATTGTTTGATAAGTGAGCTCCATTCTGTCTTCTTGTCTTTATTGTATGGAGACCATGCTGTTATAATGTAGGCTGTCATTACATGTTGTTGCTATCTTTTTCCATGCCATCTTTCTAGAAAACTATAACCATTAATGTCAATACATGGGCTCTTCAATGTGTTTAATACTTATGTTTATAATACATGAAATATGTTGTCTTCTTTCATTGAACATGATGACAGTGATTATCATATATAAAACATTACTTCAAATTCATATTAGGCACATGGGTACACTGTTCTCAGCAATATGAACCACCACAGCGTCATTAAATTTCATAGTTGTTTTCAGAACAATAACATAGATACACCATGTTTTGTTACATTATTATGAACATATGCACAAAAGATATCATTGTTCAATATGCACACTCTCTTTTACTTGTTTGCAGAAGTAGATGTCTCTGTGGATTGATTCCTTATCTCATCCAAAGGCATCATGTACTGTGACAGCATTACTTTCCATTCATCCTCATTATTTGATTACAATTCATCTTTTATTGCATAGGCATCTTCCAACATCATTAATGTATCCTGCATTTCTCTTCCTTCTACATTTTCCCTTTCCTAAATTCATGAACCTCCAACATTCTTTATTTTTTAATAATGCATATTGTGAAGTTTGAGCACAGGATCATGACACTCACTGCATCTTTTAATTACAGCAAAGGTTTTCATAAAGATATGTCTTTTTGATGTTATTATTCTACTAATGAAGATGCATACTTTTCTACTGCATTGATATCATCAGTTAATATGCAGTTCAGGGAGTTTGATTGATGCATGGTGTCTTTTAGGCTTTTATGTATTGCTTAAATCCAATTGGATCTAACATATTTTCTACCATGATGCTGTAGGAAACAGGAATAACAGAAGACCTAGGATGGAGGACAGACAGAGACAAGACCAAGATAACCAAGACATGACTTCAGATGACGCAGATGACCAACTCTAGAGACTAGAAGACCTCTTAAACACAATACATAGACCCTTAGACTTCATCATGCTTCTCTTTTACTTTCTTTTCTGCATATGTCCTCTGAGTTTCAGTATGCAAGATGTGACCTTGAAGGAACACTTGTCTAATACATTCAGTATGAATGCACAATGTAATTATAGTTTATGAATATGAAAGTGTGAATTTGATCAAAACTTAGAGTACAAATAAAATATGATAATATGAATGTAATAGTAACGTATTCATCTATATTGGCTTAATATTAATTTTAAAGGGATGTATCTTTATGCAAATTTTTAACTGTAATGACTACTATCCCGCATGTGAAAAATTTGGGTAACAGTACTATCTGATGATTCCATTACACAAAACGCCCAATGATGATAAAAATGCTACAATGTATACAAATCAATGAGAGTCCTAAGATTCTACATTTAGATGCATTTAAAGCTTGCATGATTCATTTTTTAGAACAACATAAGGTTTGAGCTCAAAATGATTTCCTGGTTCATTCAAAATCCAAGTTCAAACTACTTAATCTATATTACTGATATTAATGTTGTTGCATATCCATGGCATTCATTTTGCATTCATAAATGGGAAAGAGAAAATACAAAAACAAAGCATTCATGCATTGCATTTCTTTTTACATCCTAAGTGCATCCATACATATATTTGCATAAAGAAAATCTCAAAAACATATATCTACATATTCATCTAGAAATCATTCAAAACACATTTATATATCAGTAATGAATAAAAGAGAATAAATGATGTCTTCACATAAATCTATTCTAAATCATCAAAGACCAAGTAAATAATCACAATGTACCTCAATCTAAACATCTATCAAACAAAGAGAACCCATGAACATATCAGAATCAGAAACAACTATCTCAGATATATATCAGTGAATACTCAGATAAAAAATGTGGAACTGTCTACAAAGAGTATTAGTGTGATCAAGATAAAACAAATATACAAGTATCAAAATATGGAGTACAATGGATGATCTCAGTAGGATCAATATACAAAAATAGCTCAGATGTCATAAATACACCAGGTCTAACTACCACCCTCTCCCTAATCTGGGGGAGGAGGTGGTGGTACATCAGCTCTAGGATTATGAGTTGGTGGAGGCATAGCTCCCTCTGACTGCTGGGAAACAATGGAATATAGAGGAGCTCTCTATGCCTATGGAACTACCACACAATATAGAGAAAATTAATACTTAGCTCTTTGACCCTAATGAGTAGTTGTGCTGGCATGGACATCTCTCTCTGGTCTCATCACATCTAACTATCTGTCCCTATCTACCAACAAAGTCTCCAAAGTGGTAATACGAGCTCTGAGCTTGTCATGCTCTCTAGCACTGTGACAATGCATCTCCATCCCTACCAGTATCTCTACCAATATCCCTAGGAGGATCCTATCTAGGAGGTCCACCTCCCCACTCATCCTGGTTGTCTTTTCTATTGCTTCCTTATCAGTAAAGGACCTAGATCTATCTATGGTGGCACGAACCAGAATCTCATCTACCTACCCTCTCCACTACCACCCACTCCGCTACCACCCACTCCAACACCACCCCTATCATCTCCATCATCTCCTTGATCATCTCGGTCATGTCTCTAACCTCTATCTTGGGGAGGGCATCTACCATCTCTACCACCATCCCTGCCACCCCCACCTCTCCCGTCTCTTTGAGCTATGCCTCTGCCTCTCATAGGTCTATCATCTACAGGATCATAATAAAGAGAATTCTCTATGTGAGGTGCTACCTCATTAGGTGCTATAAATTGAAAAAATGGAAACTGTAACAAATGGGCAAGGTATACATCTATGTACCCACCATCTGCAACATCAGGAAGGTAATCCCATCTAACTGCAACCATCTAACTAATCTCCAACTGTGCAGTCTCATATGATAATCGGGCTCCCCACAAAGGCTCCTCATCATAGATGTGTGCATACACCGTCAAGTCCTGTGACATACCCTCTATACGGCCATACTACCTCAAAACATGAGTAACAAGGAATCTCTCCATAATATACCTAGTATGGCCAATCAAATATCTACTCTGGAAAAAATATGACATTTTCCGCATGTCTGAGGTCCACTCCTCACAATCTAAGTATGGCCTCCACTCGACCACTATCATGTCATCAAACACATGGAGCTAGTACTCCAGCTTACCCAAATGGGGCTGTTAGATAAATCCTAAATACATGTATACATAAGGTTGCTTCAGTACTCTATTCCTATCTACTATCAGTTGTGTAACATGGATGTTCTCCCAGGCCTAGATCTATAAAATCAATATCCCTATTGTAATACTCTGATAGTACTCATATACAATCTCATGTAGCTCTTTGTACATGTGGGATAATATGCAACTACCCCAGTTAAATCTACACAAAGAGATGAACATCTTCTCTAGTGTCTCTACCTAGCCGCACATGAATCCACATTGACCTCTATCAGGCATGAGGATACCTCTAATCAATCCAGCTAGATAAAAAAGTAAATGATCATAGTGATTGCACATGTAGTCCTAGGTTAGATAATGACAGACTATAGACAGATTTGCAAAGTATCTCCACACAGAAGTGATCGCTATGACAGAGTGCGACTCAAACCGCACCTCTCAACCCATAACTAGTATACACATAATATGCCACACATCCTTTGGTGTGACGGTCATCTCGCCAGTCGGGAGATTGAAGGTGTTGTTCTCTAAATGCCATATCTCAGCTAGAGCAGTCAACTCCCAATTTACCCTGATGTCGAGTAAATCTGAGACGCCCTATAATCTATAGCTCATCAGTTGTCAAAGAATGGGATAAGGTAAGGACTCATGAAGGATGAGGTCCTCGAAAAGATACAACCTCAAAGTCAATCTATCAAAGAGCGCATTTACAGGTTTAAATTAGTATCCTAGCTAAGGAAAAATAGTCAAATTGCAAAAAACCTAACTCCTAAACTGAAAATGACACTATTTTTCTTGGGTGCGATCTTGCATACCACATGCAATACGTGATTTACCAGATATGATGGGCAATTTGGGAAGTGATCTTGTTTTGACAAGATGCGACACAGGACATAGGGTACGATCCTATTTTCACAGGACGTGATACATTAAAAGGTTGGAAAAAATTTTACACAAGTGATACAAGACCTTCTAATAGGATGCGACCCTAAATTGATGAGGTGCGATCCAAAATTTTGTAAGAAAAATGGATGCGAAGTGGGTTTGACCGGATGTGACCCAGGACACGAAATGCGATTGGGAATGAAAAGCTTCCTAACTACTAAAAAATTTGACAAAATAAAAAATAGAAACCATAAACAGGTAGGTATCGATGTACTCACTGACGATGCATACTGGGTCAGGCGCTAGTATTGTCAGGCTAGCTCAAATCGATGTTTCTCCATGGGGACCATTATCTTCTCTACAGAGCTCTAGATTTACTGAGGATAAAAGTGAAAATGAATGAGTAAAAAGTGATTTTAAACACTTATATTGACCTTTTTGAGCTGTCTAGAAGCTCCATAACTCTTCTCGGACTATCAAAATTCAATTTTTTTCTTCTCAGCTCTATTGGGAACAAAATTGAACAGACAGACAATGTTATTAACATCACAGTAAAATTTTTGTGACAGTCCAAAAATACAGATGTACTCTATATATTCTGAAAATGATTCGCAGGCTTTAGGAAATCAGTTTTTTGGGTTCTATATCAACAAATTGCACATTATTCATTAAAATATTGGTCCTACATCATTTTATCAGACTCAAAATTTACATTTTCAAGTAGTCGCCTTGGTAAAATTGTGTTTTCTCTTAACACATTTTCACTTCATCGCCTCTTCTAATTGATTCTTTCTTGATCCAATCGCTCTGTTTCAAGTTCTATATCATTCTATAGAGGGATTTTATTTTTTTCCTTTGATTTCCCTCCCGAAGGGCATGATCACACTTAAAATTAATGAAATTCTTGCTCAAAAAGAAACAAAATGACTTCATCATCAAAAGACTAGGGGCATGGCAATTTCATTTGATCAAGTTGGGACTATTGGATAGAAGGCTTCAACGATAAACAAGACGGATATCTATGCCTACAAATTCTCAGATCTTTATCAAGCTCCTAGTTGCTTCGTACTGACCTTCATTTGATCAAGTTTGAAGTCTATATTATCAATTCTTGTTCGATCAAGTTTAGAATTGATATCTCAGAGTTCTTAGCAGCTTTGTACTGACCTTCATTCGATCAAGTTCAGAGTCAGTATTATCAATTCTCGTGAACGATCAAGTTTAGAATTGGTATTTTTAAGATCTTTGTTTTATTGACCTTTGTTCAATCAATTTCAAAGTCAATACTACCAATCTTAGTTCAATCAAGTGCAAGACTGATGTCATCATCTATTTCGTTTAATCAAGTGCAAAATTCTCAAACTTTATGAAGTCAACATCGGACATTATTTGAATCAATGTGTTGCTCGCACATCAATTCAAAGAGGGGCAAATGTAACCACCCTAATTTGGTCTACTCTAACCAGAGACCCTATTTTCCCTAAGTGTGATCATACCCATAATTATGTCAAGAAAATTACTCAATTAATTGGCATAATTCATTAAAATCAATTTAATCTCCTAAAATCAAAGTGATTTCATCACTAACTCACATTAATTACATTGGCCTATTTAATCAAATCAAAACAATTAAATACTTGGCTAGAGTAATTAATTAAAAGGAATTAAATAAGTCTCCTAATTACAACTCCTCACTTGCAAAATGGAAATTCAATACATTAACAAATGAGAGTTAAATCACTTGGATCACTCACATGGATCACCAAAGACTCAATCTCCACCTCTCTCCACAAGTCAATCTTGACCACTCATTCCTCAATTTCTTCTATAAAAGGAATGAATTTTGAGCTCAATGGGCCCCTAATTTTAGAATTTCATTTGCAATCTTATGCTACTCTAATTTCTTAGAAATCTAAATGCATTCTTATCTCAATAATTACATAATTTTCATAATCTCTCCTTTGGAGAACTTAAAATGAACTTTTCATTTTCATTGAGCTTGCATTCTACTTTAATCTTCCATTCTAAGCTTGAATATGTCACTGATTTATGCATAATCTGAGGAAAATTATAAAATTTATCATACTCTTAGATAGGAAGCAATATGTCACTTTTAGTAGTTTTTATGTGCTTTTTCTCTAGTATTTCATGTTTTTATCACTAATCTAATGACATATTGAAGTGTTGTGTTGCAACTTGCAGGTATAATAAATACACACACAACTACTTTGGTTTATTTTTCTAGGATGGAGGCAAAGAAAAATCTAGGTGTGGACACAAAATATGGGAGTTTGGAGTCATCTCTTTCTCCTTGTGTTGTATTTTCAAAGCCATCTCCCACGAGGGAAGATGGTGACAATTTTGACTTCTGTGATTTTATGCCTCAATAACCACCAATGGGGGATAATGGCATGGCTCAGAAGCCTGATTGGATCATAGGAATCACAATAATAAGTAGTATGTGACCTCCTCTAGATTCACTTGAGGACACAAATAGAGGTAAAAACTTTCATTGGGAGAATATCTTTTATGATCGTCTAGTGGCAGTTGGTAATAGAATATAAAAGGAATACTCTAGCTTATAGCTTGTTTCATTCCTTGTCTTTATAAAAGGAATACCAAGGCCAATATTATGTGTTCTAAAAATTCTTTGTACAGGGACAAGTAGAATAATTTATGTAATAGGTCTTTTTGCAGAAATAAGAATGAAAAAGTCTTGTATTAAATGAAATGTATGAATACTTTAGAAGAAATTGTTAGATTAGGTGAAATCCTAATCTCCCAAGAACACCTGCATGCATAACCTTGTCACATGGAAGAAGTAAAAGAACAGAAAGAGAGAAAAAACTATGGAGGCCAAAAGATAAGAGGCATCATGTGCACATTCAAAAGAACAATCTGCTATAATGAATAATATCTCAGTTGTAAAATACAAAGAGGTGATTCCTTAAAAAGGAATCATGAAACCCTAAAAGGGAAACCCTAAGGTTGGCTTAAGCAACTAGAGTGAATAGGTGAGTTAGTAATTAGATCAAAATAATTTAATTAATAACCCAAAAGGCCTATTACTCTAACACCCCCCCTTAAGATAAGCTTAGGCAGAAGCTAAAACCTAGGAGACTATTGTAGAAAGCAAGAAAGATGGGTCCTGACAACAAAGGCCTGATCAGGTACCCAAGTATAAGAAATATCTGTAAAGTGGGGAAATAGAGAAAACCCAGTGGGAAAAATGCTACCCCAAAAAGAGATAAACTAGATAAAGGAAATAAAACCTCTAATCTAGGGAATGTCCCAAATAAAGGAACAAGAAAGAGCATGTATAGCATCTCCGAAGCATGAAGCTACAAAAACTGTCAAAAGTAACTACCCCCACTAAAATAGTGCATGACCAGGTAGAGAAGACAAATTCTGAAGAGCTAATCAATTGAAGAGGTGACCTCCAAAATTAGGAATGAACGAGTGTCTATATAGTAGATGATCCATCTCACCAAAATGCATAGGTGCCTAGCCACTGCTTCCGCCTAGTACATAGGAACAAAAACTGAATATGTAGATCACTCAACCGAACCAAGGAAGAAATAGAACCAATAGGTGAACCTCCCCATAATGTTGAATAGGGAGAGGTGTGACAAGAACACTAAAATTCAATGTCAGAAACAACTGCAAGAAGAAGAATCAGGAACACCCATAGTGCAGAAGAAGGTACAAGCACAGGATAAAGGGCAGTGTCATAGTAGAGGAAATGATCTTCTAGACACACATCATGGGGAAAATGTTGTGGAAGGGACACTCACTTGACAAAGGGGGATGAGCACATAAGGCAAAACATCATAACCCCCCCATGGCACTTTATAACTAAGTGCAAGTACAAAAAAATACAAGGTGCTTGAAATCCCAGATATGCAAAAGTAGGCATTTTATCTTAGTGCATTTACAAAAAAAGGAATGCTACAAAAGGGAAGTATACAATGCTTAGAAATTCAGAAAGAAGAGTGAGCTAGAAGAATAGAAGTAGAGATCCCAGGACTTGTAGAACCCAAGTAATCTGCCAGAGTGCGAAAGTGCAAAACTCGGAGGAGAAAGAACCTGGAGCAGAATCTAGATAAAAGACCCCTGCCATTGAAAACTCACTAAACCAACTTTTCAACGATATCTGGTTTTCCAAAAATAGAGTCCAGATGAGAAAGATATGGCTCTCAAAAGGAAAAACAAACATCGGACTTTGACAGCAAAAAACACTATCAAAATGGAAGAACCAAAAAACCCAACCTCCACCATCAAAAAGAGCTCGGAAAGAGATTTCTGATGATATAAAGAAGTCAGAAAAAGGCCTCTATTTTCTCCAGATAGAGCAAAAACAACATCAGAGGGACAAAAAAGGCTCCAAAAAAAAAAATTAGCCCCTAGGGCTTAAAAATTTTGAACCCCTGGGCGTATGGCATGCAGGGGGCTGAAGGGCGGAGCCCTTGGTCACCAACATGACCGTTGCTGGGTTAAAGAGGATCCCGTGGGGCTAAAATCCTGCTGGGTGGCGCTGCAGGGTAGCAGAGCTGGGCGGCAGAGGAGCTGGACCGGCAGAGCCGGGCCAGCAAGGGGTCGGGCGGCGGTGGAGCAGGGTTGGCGGTTGACGATCGGTGGTGCTGGCTATGGTGGAGCGGTGGTGGAGTGGTGGCACTTTAAACATTAATGTTGGCTACATTTTTTTAACACAAAAAACTTTAAAAAATGGTTTTTTTAAATAAAAAAATCTCGGTTTCTGTGCCCGTACGGCCCTCGAAACCAATTTTTTTTTCCTCAGAGCCAAAGTTGTCCAAAATGGACAAATTTTATATGGATTTTGGGGTTTTTGGGTGCTCTGAGCTCAATGGTGATGTCTATTTGAGCCCAAAGTGACTAGAAACAAAGACCACCTCTAGATCCACATGAAAACTTAAAAACCTCCTACTTCTGAAACACTTCAACAAAACATGAACAAAGAGTTGCAAGATGGCTCTGATACCATATTAGATTAGGTGAAATCCTAATCTCCCAAGAACACCTGCATGCATAACCCTGTCACATGGAAGAAGCAAAAGAATAGAAAGAGAGAAAAAACTATGGAGGCCAAAAGATAAGAGGCATCATGTGCACATTCAAAAGAACAATCTTCTATAATGAACAATATCTCAGTTGTAAAATACAAAGAGATGATTCTTTAAAAAGGAATCATGAAACCCTAAAAGGGAAACCCTAAGGTTGGCTTAAGCAACTAGAGTGAATAGGTGAGTTAGTAATTAGATCAAAATGATTTAATTAATAACCCAAAAGGCCTATTACTCTAACAGAAATTAATGTAAAATATCATTCGAAGATTTTTTCCTACTTTGTTTTCTTTCTGTTACCTAAGTTTTTTTATTCAAAATAGCAAGATTTGTCTTCATTATAATTTCATGAATGTATAATGTATCAAGGGAATTTTTTATAGTAATCACTAACTTCAACATGCCTCATATTTTGATTATAATGTTCAAACCACACATTTGAGCCAATCTAAAATTTTCAATAGGAAGAAAAAGTTTACTCCCAACAAATCCACTGCCTCAAAATATTAGAAGAAGCACTAGTATTTTTATATCATATTATTTCAACATTACATGTAGAGATTTATATATATAAATATTTGAAGATTTCATACGTAACATAAACATTCTAATTTATCACCTCAAATTATACTCATGAAATCACTACTATTTTCCCCAAGCCACCATAATGCATCTAAAAGGATTTAATATCTTCCTTGAAGAAAGTCATCGATCTCCACCTAGGTCGATGAGCATCGCAAGTCACACAACTTAAACTAATACACATCAACTCCATATAATGATCATCCATTGGTTGTAACCCTCATCAAGTGCGTCCATTAGTCATTAGAGTGCTATCCATAATATCCTTTCTTCCTTGTGGATAAAACCTAGGTCCCACATAATAAATTGTTAGGCGGAAACAAGGGACCACCAGTGATGTGGGTAGCATGTCAGATGAAAGGTGGGTCCATGTGGTGGCACATAGAGAGAGTCTTTCAGTCTTAGCGCATTAGCGATTGATTTCTCTCTACGTAGAATTTTTTTGTGACGTGGCACATGATGGCACAGTGAGAGTTCATTTCTCCTTCAATGTGTCATCGATCGGTGATGTGGGTGGAAAGTTAGATGAAAGTTATCTGATTTTAATCAATGGCATGATAGGCTTTCAAATGTTTCAACATGCCACCATGTTTGATGTGTCAATTATATGATGCTCATTGTAAATGCATTGAGAATAAAAGCACAAAGTGAAAAAAATTTATTGACCTCGGTGGAAGGATTTTGAATCTATGTTGTAGTATTTGTAATAAATAAGTAAATACCAACCTTAACTTTGAACCTAATGTAATTATAATCTTTAAAAAAATATATTTATCCTAAAACTAAAAATAGATCAAATTGAATCTTAAACCTAATAGTAGACAAAGATAAATCTAAACCCCACTCCAAATTAAACCCTACCCCTAACATACAATAACTTGAAACTTAGTTCCCTGAAAAAAAATTTATAAACCTAAACCAAATTGAATTGTAATCAAAACCCTAAAGCAAGTTGAACCCTAATCATAAAACAAAACAGACATCAAACCAGATTAAACACTAACTCTAAACCAAATTTTACCCTAACCTTAACAATAAAGAAAATTTAACCCTAAAACTAAAAGTATTTGAACACTAAAGAAAATTAAACCCTAACCCTGGACTTAATTAAATAGTATAAGAAACTAAACCTACCAATTATCTAATTTGTGTCATTCTATTAATCCAAAAAAACCAAAAGGACATGGAATCAAATCAAATCTCAACCCTTTTAAAACACAAACTCAAACATTATTAAACCCAAACCTCACACCACAAGCTTAAATAAATACCAACCTCAACTTTGAACATGATTTAATTATAATCTTTAAACAAAAATAACTATCCCAAAACTAAAAATAGACCAAATTGAATCTTAAACCTAATAGTAGATAAAACTGAATCCAAACCCCAATCCAAATCAAACTCTACCCCTAACACAAAATAACTTGAAACTTAGTTCCCTAACAATAAACAAAAATAAATTTTAAACCTAAAACCAAATTGAATTGTAATCAAAACCCTAAAGAAAGTTTAACCCTAATCATAAAACTAAATGAACATCAAACCAAATTAAACACTAACTCTAAACCAAATTTTACCCTAACCTTAACAATAAAACAAATTGAACCCTAATACTAAGAGTATTTTAACACTAAATAAAATTGAACCCTAACCCTAGACCTAATGAAACAGTATAAGAAACTAAACCTGACAATTATCAAATTTGTGTCATTCTTTTAATCCAAATAAACCAAAAGGACATCAAATTAAATTAAATCCAAACCCTTTTAAAACAAAAGCTTAAACATTATTAAACCCAAACCTCACTCCACAAGCTTAAATAAATACCAGCCTCAACTTTGAACATGATGGAATTATAATCTTTAAACAAAAATAGTTAAATCCCAAAACTAAAAATAGACCAAATTGAATCTTAAACCTGATAGTATACAAAGTCAAATCCAAACCCCAATCCAAATTAAACCCTACCCCTAACATACATTAACTTGAAACTTAGTTCTGTTGACAGTACTTTGTGACCGGTCCGCCAACAGAGTGTAAGTTGTCACCGGGTACCGGGGTACTGGCCAACTTTGCTTGTAAAGGTTGTCCGGGGAATAAATTCTTTCAACCTTCAAGCACATGAGATTCGGGTCTCGATAGTGCGGGAGCTAAGTTGGGAGTGTGACTGTTTTGTTTGGGGGGATACCTGGTTTTCTTGGCTCATCTTCTCTGGGGATTTCGGCAAGTCAAGGTTTCCTGCAAGCATTTGGATTATCAAAGAAACTTCAAAAGATACACCAGGTTTAGAGAACATCCATTCTACCTATAGTTATGAAAATATATTTAAAACATCAACCATGCTCTAACATACTACACTAAATACTGAATGCATACAGAACCGTCAGTTCATACATATTCAATAGCGAGGGGAAAAGTAGGTCGTTAATCTACTTAAAAAATTAGAGCAAGGGACATCAGAAACATACAACACAAAAGAACATTAATCCAAAGATCAGAACGCTAAAAAATTCATTGCCAAAACTCTTCTTTCTTCATTAACAGGTTTTCCAGCAGCACTGGTGTGTACAATAACAACTCCAAGGGAGCATCTATCTACCAAGAACTACTAAGTGTTAATCTCTAAGATATATTGATGATTAGTGACCAACACTTAGTCATTCATCTAGGCAGTTTTAGTTGGCTATCACTGTGGCCGAGCTAAAACTATGCAAGGCTGAGCAACATTGTCGAGCAGTTTTTAATATGCCTAGTTACATTGCTGAGCCAAGTTACATTGCTGAGCCGAGTAGAGACAGAGATGTGAATAGTTTTTTGTATACTTGTCAGGAATGATACAAACTTAAAGGATAAGTGATCTGGCCAACTTGTATAAGCTTTTTGGGCCGACATTGTGTGCAATTAATATTTTTATACGGAGTTAGTTATGCATTTAATTGTTTTATCCTATGCATGACTCATTGTAAGCATTAATTGTTTTACCATCAAGGCATGGATATAAGATCTTGATCGTTGATCTAGATCTCACTGTTAGATCTATATAGATATATTAGATTGCTTTGAAACCCTATTTTTTATGTATGTATGTGCAAGAGGCAGAAGATAAATTGATGAAGTGACTGCATTTTGAAGTGAAATGCATAGAGGGTAATTTTTTTCAGAAGCAGAGATCAAGCAGAGCATAACACAATGAACAACAGAGTAAAGATATATCATATTATAAGATTAGAAGAGATACTGAAAAGAGGAGATCTGTCATCAGCATTAGAGTGCATATTGAAGGATCAATACTTGAGAATTTTTAATCATTATATCAGGTTAAAATCTCTTAACAGAGTGGTTTTAGCAGGCCTTTTATTTATCTCTTAACAGAGTGCTTACTTCATTGTAAATTAAATCCTTTAACAAGGTAGATTGTAATGATCTAAAGCTTTTAACAAAGCAGACCTTTAACAGGGTAGATTACATTTTGTAATCAAACATTGTAACCTTAACAGGTACACTTTATTACTGCAGTAGTGAAGACTTTTGTGGGTGTCATCCCCACCCCAGTTTTAC
>MU224737.1:10140259-10167972 GCA_018584345.1 Thuja plicata
GTGTCATCCCCACCCCAGTTTTACCTATTTGGGTTTCTGGGTTACCAAATTATTGTGTAATGTGTTACTTATTTCATGGTGTGGATGCTATCTAAGATTACATTAGATTCATTTATGTATGAATGTGTTATCAGTTTGTTTTAATTATTTATATTTTAAGATCTGATTCCCCCCCCCTCTTAGTATCTTTCTTTCCCATTATTGTATTTCCAACACTAAGAACTACTGAGCATTGAGCTCTACAACTACAAGAAATGAAAAGTTGAAATGCTATTGCTATGGACTGCAAAATCATAAATTCTCCCAACCCTTGGAATGAGGTCAGACTTGTTATTTTTACACAAAGGTTACCCTAAATTTAACCTAATCTAACTTTTCACTCAATAATAAAATATAATTTCCAGTTGTCGGTACTAACTACACTACGTTACAACAACCTCGACAAGAACAAAAGCTTGACATGTCAGAAGAATAAGAAAAGAAAAGAGGTATGGAAGAATTGGCCTCGAGAAGAGAGCCAGAGGAAGAATAGAATAAATTTGATCCCCCAGGGATCAATGCTACATGCCTTATCAATGTAAAAGTGGCTCACTCTCTCCGATGCACTAGGGGTTTAATGCGGGAGCGACGCTTTGGGAAGACCACCTGTTAGAACTATCCCTCAAGTTGAGATGCCTTGCTAGGGTCACCTACTTTCTGAAACCCTTATTAACTTCCTAATAATGATCCGTTGGCTCCAGGGAACCTGGACATGGGTCATCAAAAGAATACAAAATTGTTGGATCTAGGACTTTGGGATCCGGGAGCTTGTGCTCAAAGAATAAAGAATGTTCAAAATGTACCCTGCTAGTTAAAATCTCTAGAATTTGGAGAACTTTATTTCCCTTTACTATTCTTAAATGCCTCCAAAACTTGGCTGATGCCATCCTCATCTATGTCCTTAATGTCGTTCCACCGGTCATGGATGACCTCAAACTTTTCCTCAACCTCTCTGGCCCCATTCCAGAATTCATCTACTATCTTTATGACATCATGTGCCCAGAGTATCATTTTAGATAGCATTGATAACTTTCCTCCATCAAAATCCCTGACAGAATGATATAGAGATTCCAATAGCTCATCGTACTTACTAAGGACATAATCCTCTGTGGTGCACATTTCGGTGGTGAAGGGGTCGACTTGAGATACCCTTACCATGAATGCTTTAAATAGGCCCAAAGGATACCAAACCGCAACTAATTTCTCTCTTAGGGCCTTAACCATTTCCTTGCATACCTTAATCTTGAGGCCAAGTCTAGAGTACTAGGCCCGCAGGGACTCGAATGATTCTTGCCCCAAAATTCTCACCTCTATGATGGCTTCTTCCCTAGAATTGAAGACCTCTTCCAACCCGGCCTTCCATCCTGCATATTTTTCTAAGTATCCCTCACAAAGGGTAGTGGAAACGTTCACCTGAATCAATAGAGTTTTGATCTGATAAAGATCTAGGAAGGATACCACTAAAAACTGCCTTACGGTGACTATCTTCTCATTGATCCACCCATCCATAGCTTAGGCCTTCTTCTTCATGGCCCTTAGAGTATCCACATCACCTTTTGCAAGCGGTAATCTAGAGGTAGAAGCTTCCAGGTGGATCTTGGCCAGGGGTTGTGTGAGTTCTGCCAGAAGTCTGAGGAGATTCTCATTGTTTTCTCTTTCCTCCTTCAACTTCTGGGCCTATTTATTATACCCGGCCTCTATTGCATGGGTTGCCTCTTGTAGCAGGTCCAATTCTCCCTGCTTATCTCTCCTCCCCAAAGGCACCTCTGTAATTGTGTAATCTTTGGCCATTACCACTACTGCATCTATATCTGGGGGAGGTGTTGTGATTGTCATAACTGTACTTCCTTCTAGACTAGTCTGGAGGGTATGGACTATCTGGGCCTTCTTAGGCTTCTTGGCCTCTATATTTTGGGCCATCATCTCAGCCAGGGAGAGTGGAACACCTGTCATAACCATCGGGGCCTTCCTCTTTCTGGATTCCACTAGCCATTGGGGTGGCTGGGGTGGCTTTGCTGTCAAGGCCTAGGTATTGGGACTCCCTTTGGAGTACAGTGGTGCATTCCTAGTATCTACAGTGTCATCAGGCTCTCTCCTTTTCATTTTCCTACTCCTTTTCTTGCTCTCCGGAGGCCTCAATATTTTCTGCCCTATTGGCACCCTCTTTCGTGATGTCTAAGGTTTCTTCTCCGCCAGTATCAGCATCACCTCTATTTTTAGGGATTACCCCATCCTTCTCAGCATCAGGAAAATTAACATTTATATCCTCAGGGATTTTCCCCTCATCTTGCTATTGTTGTTGTTCTTCTTCGGTGTCTTTCACTGAGATATCCTCCTCCATTGGAACGTCTCCTGGAGGTGGCAGAGGCATCTGGCCAAGGTTCAACATTTGGGTTGCTATGATCACCTCCCAGAATGTACTCCGAGGCAATTGGTCACCCAGAGTAACTTAAGGTGTCTAGAGTGTGATGAATGGGGGTACGGTTGATCCCATGGGTCCGATTTCCCCAGTCATCAATTTCTCCTCTGTTGTTTGCCTTGGTTCTTTCTTGGTCTCTTGGACTAGTGTTTTCTCCCACTCGGGATCCTTTTGTGTTTCTTCCCAAACTTCCTGCTTTGTGGCAGCTTCTTTCTCTGGGACTTCCTTCTCAATGGGGATCTCCTCCTTTTCCTGAGCGAAAATTTCTTCCACTGTGTGATTTATATCCCCATGTAGGTTCATGAGCTCATCCCTCCTGAATATATCATCAAAGTTGTCATGCGGGGGAGAGGTGTCTGAGATATCATTCAGTTTGGGGGAATCTGAACTGATGTCTACTGGGGGAACATCAGCCATACCGAGGCCTATGGTTGCGCTAGGGGTGGGGTTCACCTTCTGCTTCTTCTTTCTTTGTAGTGGGGCCCTAGTATCTAGAATATTTATAGACTCCACCTTAGTGAATATCTGCCTTCTCATTAGTGTGGCCAATAACGGTGATCCCATCAGGTGAGCAGATGCTACAAGAGTTGCGAGGAGGCCCTGGGATAGTTGTGCACTAATTTTCTGGCTCATGAGCCTTGACGCCTCCATTTATTCTTGTATCTAAGCTATTATAAGAAGCAAACCCTTAGGGGGAACCTCAGCCAGGGTATCTTCTTTATCCTTCCTCTTTCTTGTGTTAGGTCCTGCGGCTCCAGAGGTCGAAGTGGACCTCCGAACAATTGGTCCTTTCTAGGTGCTCCTTGGACACACCCACTCAAAATACTTGTGACTATTATCCATAATGGGGTGGCATACCCCCTCAACTATTAAATCCTCTGGGGTGGTCCAATCCACCAGAGGGAGATCTAATTTATCTAACCCCTGCTCTATATACAATGGGTCCTCCAAGGGCCTGTCGTCTAAAAAACCCTTTGGGAAACCCCAAAGGTCAAGGGCCTTCATCTAGCCTTTAGACATCCACAAATTCTGGCGGGCCCAGAGATCTAAAATGTCTTAGCAATCTGCCCAAAAATCTTCAATATCATCTATGTGTTGTGGGGACACCCAGGGAAGTGTCATTTCTATCTTACCTAACAGATCAAAATTATTTCTAGTATGGTGGAATTCCACCAGTCTTAGACTCTTCAGGTCATTGTTTGCCTCCTTCGCTGTGGAAATACTGCAAGAATAGTTCCCACAAGAGATTAGGAATGAAACATTGGTAACCTTCTTTAATGTGAAGAGGGCATGCAGCTCCAGAATTTGTCTGCAAAATTCTAAGAGAATAGTTCTATCCCCGCAATACTGAGGAAGAAGATAGGGTTTCCCAGAGAAACTGGTCACCCAAATGTATTAATGCTACTGGAATTGAATGAAGTAATTCCCATAAGTACTCACCAAGTTCATTGCCTCTTGCAATAACCAGTATCCAGAATCTCGAGTAAGTGTCAAAATATTCAGGTAAATGAACGCATCATTTACCCTACAAAAATTTGGGAAGCTAAGTTCCCACTTGACCTAGGGATAATGATCCCATGGTGTCAACTAGCCAGGCCCGTTCCCAACAATTCCCATTGTCTACAAACTCTAGAAAGAAAGTCTCTATTGGGCCAGTGCTCATAGTACGTAGGATTTCATATGAAACTTTGAGGTCTGGATGACCCTCTTTAGTTGTGTGTCCACATGGTTGGTGATGATAGCCACCCAATTGAAGTTCTGATTACAGGCGATGATGTAGTAGAGAAAGTAATACATCTATGCCAAGAAATCCTGGGCATGGGGCTCTCCAAAGAGCCTGCATAGAAATATAATGCCTGCATGGATACATTCTTTAAAATCCCTGTGGGGAATCTCCAACTTCATCTTTTTATAGTCCCTTCTCGGGGACTTTAACCAGTGAGTGTTGAGATGTTTTTGGGAGAGAAGGGAAGCTTCTTCAAACTCCTTTAATGATGTGGACTGAGAGAGAACAATGACCCCTTTGAATTGAGGGATCCCCAGCCTTGAAGAAAAATTAGTTGCATCTAGATTGACAATAGTTGCTAGATAGTGTAGCGGCTGGGGATCGACGAGCAAAACAACTTGAGTGGAGGCATTGTAGAGCATTTCCAGTTGGAATATCATCTCCGTTGCTTGCACCAAGCAGGGAAAACTTGCAGCTTTGATAATCCCAGAGGCAGCCATGTGTTTTTCCATATTGTCTTCGGTGGTCCTCTGTTGGTATATGGCTTGGACCAAGCCCTACATTTCAGCCCATAGTCCGGGCTCTGTGTCTATTATTTCTTGCAGCTTAGAGTCCACCTTAGACCCTATGAGAACACCCTCCTTCAGGTATTTGGAATTTAGTGTCAATTTGGCCAGCATCTTTTTGGCCATTATTTTTGTAGCTGCCTGAGTGGAGGTAGTTGGCAGCTTGAGGCTATCAGGAGGAGTGATCACTTCAAAAATTTTGATCAATCTATCAGCAATCTACAAGACTAGAGAACCATCAATGCATGATATGATGAAAATAATACTTTAGGGACTCCAGGGAATTCACCACCATTTTGCACCTTCCCAAAAATGTTAGCATGCATCAAAAGTCCTGGAATATTAAAGTCAACAAGAGTCAGATTCTAATAAACACTCGGGGCTCCAGGGCATTGGTTTAGGTGACAAAATGGAATGAAGACCCAGGGGCTTCTCAGCACCCAGAGTCTGGAAGAACTAGCCATTGTCAACGTGATCGGCAGAGAACCGTACTTGGCTGACATGGGTCATCATGTAGCAAGGTGACAGGCGGTGAAAAGGCATTAATGGTGACAAGTGGGCTAACATGGGGGAATTAAATACCAGATGGGATGGGATTTGAATGCTCATTTGTGGGAAATTAATCCCACCATTAAGGCGAAATGATATAGGAGAGAGAAATCCTTTGTGGCTCGAAGCAACAAGGTTTCAAGTTCAAACCGTGGCGAATACCTCTCTGACAAGCTCAATAACATGGTTTAGACGTGATGGAGCACAACGAGCTTGACACAAATGGAAGGATATATAGGATATACACATATAAAAAGCTATAGAGGGCCAAAGCACTACAAGGGTTGAAGCACAACTTGCAGGTCGACCAAAAACAAGCATATATACAGCTACAAATAGGAAATTACAAAGTTTACAGAATATACAGAAACACTTACACTATTCTACAAAAATGTACAAAACATTTACATCTAAAATACAAATGCACAGAGGGTGGACAACCCTCTAGAAGAACCTTCCCACCAACGGAAGGCAACAGAGAAGCCAATACAAGGACATAGCAAAATGAAAATAGAACAAAAACAAACAAGACATAAGCAAAAACAAGAGAACCAGAGAGAAGAGATCTGAAGGCCTACCTATAAACATGAGGAATGCAAGAAAGATGAGCACGGTAGGCGCTCTACAACAAGTTAACCTTTGAGTAACCACTAGCACATGTTGCAAATCACTGTTAATCAATCACTAAGAACAGAGAGCAAAATGTCATTTAAATTGCCTTAATCACCTTTGAATCTCTCTAATTTCTCTGAGTGTTTGATCACGGTAAATGTGAAAGTGGCTGGTAACTTTTATTAATACCCTTAAGGTAAAAATGTGTTTCTTTCTCTCCGCAAACTCCAGAACAAACAAACCTCTGGACTTCGGGCTTGGGGATTCCATGCAGTCACACCTTCTCACAAGAGAAGACATGATGATAAAGAATCCTGGAGTCCGGGATCCGGCTGACTCAAAAGAACAAACCAACTCCGGGATCGGGTCCTGTAGACAAAAGAAGACAAGAAACAAAAGAAAAAAACAAATCTTGGAGGGGAAACAAAGGAAATAAAAGAAACCAAGGAAAAAGTAAAAGCGAAAAGGGGGACCCAACATTTTGCCTACAAAATGTAGGGACGGGTATGCAGAGCATAACAAGTTCCCTAACAACAACAAATTTCTTTTTAAACCTAAACCAAATTAAATTGTAATCAAAACCCTAAAGCAAGTTGAACCCTAATCATAAAACTAAATGAACATCAAACAAAATTAAACACTAACTCTAAACCAAATTTTACCCTAACTTTAACAATAAATAAAATTGAACCCTAACACTAAGAATATTTGAATACTAAAGAAAATTGAACCCTAACCCTAGACCTAATGAAACAGTATAAGAAACTAAAACTAACAATTATCAAATTTGTGTTGTTCTTTTAATCCAAACAAACCAAAAGGATGTAGAATCATGTAAAATCCTAACCCTTTTAAAATAAAACCTTAAACATTATTAAACCCAAATGGCACTCCACAATATTAAATAAATACCAACCTCACCTTTGAACATGATGTAATTATAATCTTTAAACAAAAATAGTTATTCCAAAACTAAAATTAGACCGAATTGAATCTTAAACCTGGTAGTAGACCAAGATGAATCCAAACCCCAATCCAAATTAAAAC
This sequence comes from Thuja plicata, assembly GCA_018584345.1. NCBI lineage: Eukaryota > Viridiplantae > Streptophyta > Pinopsida > Cupressales > Cupressaceae > Thuja > Thuja plicata. The sequence goes on from MU224737.1 coordinate 10,147,218, forward strand.
CTACCCCTAACAAACAAAAAATTGAAACTCAGTTTCCTAACAATAAACAAAATTAATTTTTAAACCTAAACCAAATAGAATTGTATCAAAACCCTAAAGCAAGTTGAACCCTAATCATAAAACTAAATGAACATCAAAACAAATTAAACACTAACTCTAAACCAAATTTTACCCTAACAATAAAAATAAAAAATTTGAACCCTAACACTAATATTATTTGAACACTAAAGAAAATTGAACCCTAAACCTAGACCTAATGAAATAGTATAAGAAACTAAACCTAGAAATTATCAAATTTATTTCATTCTTTTAATCCAAACAAACCACAAGGACATAGAATCAAATCAAATCCAAACCCTTTTAAAACAAAACCTTAAACATTAATAAACCCAAACCTCACTCCATAAGCTTAAATAAATACCAACCTCAACTTTGAACCTAATTTAATTATAATTTTTAAACAAAAATAGTTACCCCAAAACTAAAAGTAGACCAAATTGAATCTTAAACCTAATAGTAGAGAAATATGAATCCAAAACCCAATCCAAATTAAACCCTACCCCTAACATGCAATAAATTAAAACTTAGTTCCCTAACAATAAACAAAAATAAATTTTAAACCTAAACCAAATTGAATTGTAATCAAAACCCTAAAACAAGTTGAACCCTAATCACAAAATGAATTGAACATCAAACCAACTTAAACACTAACTATAAACCAAAATTTACCCTAACCTTAACAATAAATAAAATTTAACCCTAACACTAGGAGTATTTGAACACTAAACAATATTGAACCCTAACCCTAAACCTAATGAAATAGTATAAGAAACTAAACCTAGCAATTATCAAATTTGTGTTGCTATTTTAATCCAAACAAATAGAGAGATATAAGTGGATATGGGAAGATGGAGATAAAGGTATATGTGTATGAGGGAGAGAAATGAATAGAGAGATAGAGAATATATAAACATAGAGAGAGCCATGGAGAGAGATATATAATGGAAAGAGAAGAGGGAGAGACAAAGAGAGGGATATACATAATGAGATAGAGTGATAGAGATATATAAGTATAAGGATATACATACATGGAGGGGGAGAGGGATAGACAAATAGTGAAACAAACAGAGAGAGAGAGAGAGAGAGAGAGAGAGAGAGAGAGAGAGAGAAGTAATTAATGTAGAGAGATAGGTAGGGGGATAGGGAGGAAGTGTGGGAAGAAGAGATAGAGAGAAGGGAAATAGGGAGGGAGGAAGAGAAAGGGAGAGAAATATAGGTAAAGGGTAGAGGAGAGTAGATGGGGGGTAGAAGGAGAGAGATATCTAGAGGGAGAGAGAAGAGAGGGTATGGAGGGAGGGAGAGAGAAGAATGGGAAGAGTCAGAGGGATATAGATAGGAGGGTAGGAGAGAGAAGACAAATAGAAGTTATTCCCTAAACCAAATTGAACATTAACCAAAAACCTAAACCAAATTAAACATTAACCATAAAACTAATCCATAAAACTAAACCATAAACCAAATTTAACATTAACCATAAAGCAAATTTTAATTCTACCACTAACTCTCATTCTATACATATTCCTAAACGTAAAACTTAACTAAATTAAACATTAATCTTAAATTTAATTGAATTATAACCCTAACTCAAAACAACAACCTAAATTTTAGGCCTGATCGTAAAGATAATTCAATATTACACCAACTTAAACCATTACCCCAATCCTAGACAAAATTGAACCCTAAGTATAATGTAAAAAATATTGAACCCTATCCCTCATACTAAACAAAATTAAACCCAACCCCTAAAGCTAATTGAACATTTAACCAAATTGAACCCTAAACATAAACCAAAATAGCGTAACACTAACAATAAACAAAACTAAAACCCTAATTAAATATAATTAAGCACTAAACCTTATTTTAACCTCTAACTCTATTCCTAGCCCTATTAGTAAACCAAATTTAACCTAAATCATTTTAGCCTTACAAATGGTAATCCTAAACCTACACTAGATTGAATCCATACATTAAAGCAAATTGAAACCTAACACTAAACTAAATTTAACCCTTAACCCAAGCCTAATTATATCCTAAACCAAATTAAACCATTAATCTAAACTAAATTAAACCCAAATGCTAAACAAAATTTAACCTTGACTATAAAACAACTAAATAGAATGATAAATGAAAACCTAATCGATTATTAAACCAAATAAAACCCTAATCCTAAACCAAATTGTACCCCAAAGATAATAGTAAACCAAATTGAACCCTGATTGTAAACCAAATTATACACTAAAACTAAAACTAAACCAAATAGAATGCTAATCGTAACAATAAAATATATTGAATTGTAAGCCTAAACATAATTGAACACTAAACCAAATCGAACCCTATCCCTAATATTAAACCAAATTGAACTCTATAATAAAGAGAATTGCAACCCTACACAAAATTTAAAGAAAAAACTTAAGTTATAATGCTAAAATAAACTAGAGCTCAAATCATATGATTACAACATATCCATAGAGTCAAATCAAAATTAGGCACTGAATTAGGGTATATTCAAGTTTAAAAACTAGTGCAAAATTAGAGGCTAATAACATTGACTTCAGTGTCCCAAATAGATTACATTTATGGGTCAAAGTAGGAGATAAAGTAGATGCTAACCACTAAGTTGTTAGACTCGACAAACCACCGCAAATATTTATAGATTCGCAGGAAACATTTTATATTTTTCAAATCCCAAAAAATTGCATTAAATTTGTGAGATACATTCACTATAGCACCCATTAATGAATGAAAACAAATTAAAAATTCCCTCCATCGTGTTGGTCTTGTTGATCGTTTAGTTTTCATTTTGGATGCCCGATTTTATTTTGTTTCCAAATACAAAGCATAGGATAGATGATTTTTACGGCATCTAGTCACCCGGTTTTATTTTTTTGCGATATAGAGAGTAGACGACAGATGGATAGAAATAAAACCCCGTATTTCTCTTTAAACGTGAAAACCAGGTATGCTTTGCCTTTTTGGTTCATTTTGAATCCATATAAAGATATTTAGATAGAAATTCCACTAAGTCGCCTCAAAATGTCAAGCAATAGAGGGAAGGGAGCAGACTCTGGCCATAATGAGGTAATACATTATCAATTTATAGATTTTTAAATGTTTCCATTGTTTCTTAAATTTTTATTTTTTAGTTTTTTATTTCTAAATTTAAAATAATAAATTGATTTATTTTTTATATATATAGGGACATGAGATTGAAAAAGGAAAATAGGCATTGACTACCATATTGGGGGAAGAGGCATTGAAAATATTGGATGTTTCCAAATTCACAAAGCTTTCCAGATACGTAGAAAATGATCTAGTAAAGACCCTAAAACATTGCAACTAAATCAAGCGTGTGAAAGGGAATCAACTGATTATCTAGTCACTCCTAGAGTGAGCTTAAGATCCAAGAGGAACTTAATAATATTAAACTCTAAGAATGAGGAACAAGGAACATAGACTTCCAATTTTGTAACCACTCTTGGGAGACAAAATTCTTCCAGCACGCCATGTATTTCATCTTGTATTGGTAGCTATAATACCTAGATAGAATACGATGTGGTTTTAGGGGAAGTCTAAATGACAGGTTGTCAAAAAATGTTTGTGAATAGGTTGAAGGAAGCATGCCTTCAATAGTTCAAAGACCATCTACATTTTTCATTCTCAAAGATACCCAGGCACCTACAAATAATAGTTATCCAGGACATGGAGACTCAATTTGGCATAGGTTGGTCTGTAAAAAAGATAAAGTTGTGATTGTCTCAAAATTGTAAGCGATTTTGGTGCAACCAAACAAAGAATATTAATAAAATCCTCGCGAGCTAAGGGTAAAAAAAAGGCCAATTCATGTAAGTGTGAAAGCATGGAAATATTGTGTAAATTATATGAGAAGTCTAAGGCACAGAAGAAGTTAGGTGAAGAGAGTACACAGGTATTTGAATTTTCCCTTAAGATTATACCAAATTTATTAAATGATTATTTAATTGTATTTTTACATGGTTAATTTAAATTAGTATATGTTTCGGGATAAGAACTCCAAGGCTGGGATTTCCAAACTTTGTGCCACACGTCACAGTAGCTAGAAAGGTTTACAGGAATTAATTTATACATTTGTAAGTATATTTAATTTGCTAAATGATTTTTTTAATTTCCTAGGAAAAACTAAATAATTGCATATTAATTAGTTTAACTAGCCCATGTGCCATGTTTTGACAGGAGGATAAATATAGCCGACATCTAACACAATTTGAAAAGGAAATGATACAAAGAAAAAAGTGAACCGATTTTGTAATCTGGATGGAGAACAAGGTATTAATTGTTGTGTTAATATGTCAATTTGCATGGCTTCTGTTGAATAGTTTATTGGTGCATAGGGTGAGTTCTAAAGTTCTTCTCTATTAGCCCTAGATCCCACTCAATTGTCCCATTATTTTATGTTGAGGAAAAAATAGTGGGTGACATTAATACCTTATTTTCATCGCATCTTTTAATTAATGACCATGGTCTTTCAATATCTCCTAACTGTCCTCATTTAAGCTACGGGTTGTATCATTTGATTAATTAGCCCCATGTTGGTTTTATTTATCTTCTTTTCTCTCAAATATGGTATCTCAAGGAGTGCATTCCTTTGTATTTCAAGGAGTGCATTCCTTCCTATCTCGAGGAATGCTTCCTTAAATTCATGTTTTCATTCTACTAAGTGATCCACACACATATTTGTCATCCTTCCTCACAATGTTGCCATTATTTTAACATGTAAGAATGTTTTAATGCATCTTGGTATGAATCCTATAGATCTAACACATTCCTATAGAGCTCCTTTTGTACCAAGGTCAATTCATAATGGATTTCTAATGCGTATTCCATGAAATCACCAATGTCATATTCTGCAACCTTGTAGTATTCCACTTGATGTTTCAAGTATCAATTTCATTATTATTCCCTTACATTTATGATGCAGAGGACTTATCTGTATGACAAGGATACAATAACAAATTGAACAAATTCTTAAAGGTGACTCCTCAAGTGGGCTTTTGTTACTGTTCCCATTAGACATCCTGACAAAGGCTCCTAAAGCCAATCTTGTGCCTGACATGAAATCCTTCTCCTAAAAAGCTTATTGTTGTCTTAAGGACCTCCTTGTATCCCCATCAATCCAATCAAAGACTCTGCAAGGCCACTTGACAATTTTTATTCACACTTCATACATGACAACTAGGCCTACTAGGCCTACTAGCCCTATCTGACTGGTTTTTTGGCTTTAATTCTTCAACCCCTAACTTTATGCACAAAAAAAGGGAAACTTTGGAATACCATTTTAAGAAACCATATATTATTTTGGGACACCAAAGGAAAAATAGGTCTGCAACTTTTTCTCTAGAAAGTTGGGATTTGAAAATTGCACTTTTGCACTAGAAAGTTGCAAAAGTTCTCAATGCAACTTTTGCAAATTTTTACAACTTTTTGCCCTACTTTAAAAAAAACTCAAAATTTGATGCCTATCACTAATATATACAAAAATGGAAAATATGTGTCCAATTACACCATTTCTTTTGATTTTGAACACACTTTGAGTGGTTTGACCATGTTTGACCCAATTAGGACCTTATAGGTCTACATGAGTTAAATGGTATCAATTGCCTTCAAAAATATTTGAACTGATTGTAAATGGTCTTTAGGACCTTATGAGACCTTTATAAACACTAAGGGTTATTGAAAATGAGAATCATCCTTCTCCCCATACAACCTGCTAAGGCTACATAGTGAAACTAAAGCCATGACAAAGATCCTCTGAATAGATGAAACTTAACCAGTGAGTTTTGAAGATATTAATGCTTAACATTAAAAAGCGCACTCATGTTATCATAAAGTTATACTTCAATAATCCATTTCATACACTCAAAATAATTTTTATCTACACAAATAAATTTAAATCTCTCCTTGAGAGAGACTCATGAACCAATAACACGCCCACAAGAAAATTGAAGAGATAAAGTCAACCGTATTTAATGTATTGAATTCATATGGTATAAAGTATACAAAGCTAGAGAAAAATTTATGATATTAGTATTTATAATTGCAAAAACTAGTTAATACTTCTCATGAGATTACACTATCTTAGAATTACACTCACCTTCAGCAACCTAAAACTAAACATTGTCCTAGTTACAAGCTAAAGAGAATTTTTAGAACCAAAACCCCCTTTTGTATGGCCTTGGAATTCCTTTTATATTTAAGGAATACAACAAGCTTTAGGATATGAAAAAATATTTAATTCTACCACCATTAATCTGTATCCTAATAGAGTTTGTTACCACTAATCTTGTCTTGGATTAAAATTGTTTGGTCAGTATACAAGGAAGCTATGGTATGCAATGCAAGACTCTCACTATCTTTCCCATTAGGGGACCACTTTGACACTTCTTCCCATGGAGATATTGGTGACTCCAACACCCTATATTTAGTACCTACACCCATGACCCTGATTTGAGATAATCATAGCGGTAGATTCAAGGATTAAAATAATTCACAAACTATAGAAAAAGTGTGTAGCTGCATTGAAGAATTCTAATATCCCTATAAATACCAACAACCCTTCTAATACCCCTATCAATACAATATTAGCATCATGCTGCTTCATTTTTTATCTTTGTATGTTTCATGTTATTCAATTATGTTAAACCATGTCGTCTTATACCATAAAACACTTATCTTGTCTACAAACTTCACCCTCCACCTCCTCAATTAAAGGAAAACCATCTTATTGCAAATATTTGAACCAATAAGAACCATTTATAGCCTTACCACCTCGAAAATACAGTTCACATTCCTCAAAGTGTTGAATGACGGAAGCCATTTACTGAACTTGCACAATTTTTCTCATATACTTGTACCAACAAGATAGTCTACATAAAATAGATTAGGAAATATCTTAGTCTTTTGATGTTAAGTACTTAATTAGGAAATGATGTCATCTATAATGCAACTAGAATGCACCATGGTATAGTGTAAATAAAATAGACTTAAAAAAAAAAACATCGTATGTGGGTGCATTGTAGTTGCCCCATATCTAGGGATGTGTGGACACATGCTTCCGTATATGTTGGGAGGAGTGTGTACCCACATTTCATATATGTGTCATGTTGTACACCTATTTTCTATGTACCAACATGTCAAAGTATTAAAATCTGAAATTCCCCTTTAATGTATTCCTTATTTTTTAATAAGTTATCATAAATGCCACTAAAAGGGGGGTAAATAGAAAGGTTATGTGACATTGGCATTAGGACTATGAGAAGGATAAAAATAGAGAGAAATTAGGTGAGTTTGTAGCTAGATAATTTCAGAGTAGAGATGTTTTGAAGGGCATGACTAAAAACATGGGAGGTCCACCAGTGAGAAGTGAACCAACAATTCATCAACTAATCATACAAGACACACTCGGTGAGCCATAATTTAGGAATTGTGGCTAGTTAGACTACTTTTTGAAGTTGAATGGGTTTAGTAGTGAAATCTCTATGGAATTCTCTCAGAAATTTAACAATGGTGAGGTAATGGTGAAGGGTTTGAAGGTTGCTACCATGAAGGAGAGGATTGCTGAAGTTTTAGGGTTTCCTACTATAGGAGAACCCTACCCTCAAAGTAAAGATGTTAGAACAGCTAGAGAAGAGTTTACCAGACTTGGGGATCCTCCACTTGAAGTAGATAAACATGGAGAAAGGATGCTTTCTTTACCATAAAAAAGGATACATGTTGCATTTTATATTATCAAATATATTACTTGTGAGGGTTGACAATCATCTCTACACTCTGTACACTTCAAGCTTCTGAGCCACATGTGACATGGAAGGAGAATGAATGTCCCCAATGTGCTATATAACATGCTGGAAATCTGATAATCCTAAAGGATACTATTTTGTAATTAGTATACAAAGGAAATAGTTTTTGAGCTGTCGGTAACATGATCACCGAAAGATAGGTTTATAGTGCAACCTGACACAACAATTCACAGAGGTCACCAAAAAATTTAAAGTGCAAGTGAACACCAAAACCATTTTTCACCGAGTGACAGTTTACAGTGTAAACTGACAACACGGTTTTAAAGAGAAAAATTGAAAGACAGTTCAAAGACATCACCGAGAAAAGACTACAAAGCAACCCAAGCACCAGTCTATTGAGAGACAATTTTATTCCCAAGAAATGTGGATCTGAGTTACACGTCAGATAAAACACTTGAGTTTTATATTTAGCTTTATGCTTAGCTTTAAAACCATTTCTTGAGGGACAAGTAAAGCATATTGAATTGTTTTAATCAGTCTAACTGATTGTAAACATGCAAACTAGGAGATCAAGGTCAAGTTGTAAACCTTTGATCATAGAGTTTTTATTGTAAAGCGTGAAACCTAAATAGGTCAAATATATTGTATAAATAGATGTAGAAATAAATCTGAGATTGATGATTGTGGCCACAATAGACATCTATGGATCAGATAGAGAGTTTCATGCAGAAGGACACAAAAGACATAATTAAGTTATGAAGAACAAGATTCAAGGCTATCGAGCAGAACAGAGGTATTAATCAATCACTATAGGTGATACACATACATAGTATACTTAAAGGATCTATATTCAACAATTCAAGATTGCATACTATCAGGTCAACAAGTATTTTTGACTACTCTCTAAAAATTGTAGCAAATAGAAGAAATCCTTTAAGAAGGTGGACTTAATAGTCTTTATGTAAATTTATTAACCGAGTGCACACTTAACAGTGTTGTTAAAATATCTTAACAGAGTAGACCTTAACAAGTCTCAAATGTTACTCCTAACAGGGTAAGACCATCAGAAGTGATCACACTTGTAGCCTTAATTGGCACCTTCCATTCTGCAGATAATGAAGCTTTGTGGGTTTCATTCCCACCGTAGTTTTTACCTTCTAACAAGGGTTTTCTACGTTACCAATTCTTTTGTCATGTGTACTTACATTTCATGAAGGTTTCTATGAATGTTTACATGCAATTAAGTTTATGTTTTTATATTACATGCATAAGATAGAAAAGCATCTATGGTTGGTAAAGCAATAAATGATCATTAAGGGTTAATTGATAAAAAAAATTAAGGGGACTGATTCACCCCTCCCCTCTCAGTATACACCATTCCATTATTCCAACAATCATAGTTGTTGAGATGCAAAAAGGAAGGGAAAACTTTGTTTCCCATTACTATTTAATTAATTTTCTTGTTGAAAGGCCTTTATAAGATGTGTCTAGGATGTCATGAAATGAGTTTTTAAAAATTAAAATGTTCAGAGTGGTAAATATGCATCTTAGAGGTCAATCCTTGACCCATAGGGTTAGTGGGGAAGCAGCAGCTCCAAAATTTACCCCCGGGGCTTCATTTTCTAGGGTGGTTCCTAGCACCAACCCTCTTGCAACCGAAAAGAGTACACTTGTATCTTTTCACAAAGATGTAAATAGTTCCTCTTCATACCCTAATAAGGATTTTTTCCCTAAATCAATAGTTTTTACAAGGCAAAGAGTAGCAAAGGAAAAAGGAAAAATGAAAAAGAATAAGCATGAAAAGGGAAAGGCTAAAATGTAGAAATTTGTAAAAGAAAGCCCTAGCCCTAGAAATTTGAAAAATAAGGATGAAGAACCTCCTGTAGCCACTATGCATAGTGAAAATCCTGCTAAAAAATCCAAGACAAAAAAAACTACAGAGAAAACACCCCAGAGGAAGAGTCATAGGCTCAGGATTAAACCAAGTATTGCGGTCATGATATGATTATCTTGACTAGGATATGGTATTGATACTATGATCACTATAGGATTGGGGTATCGTAGGGCATTGGTTCAGTTGATAGAAGATCATTCTGTGCATGATAGCAAAATGATTGAACAGGTTTGAGTAGTTGGTGTTAGATTAGTGAGTGGTAGTGATGCGATTGGTTGCGGTGGATGTTTTCATGATCGTGGAGTCAAGGTGATGTGGCATAACAGATTTGTGATGCTAATTTTCTATTTCATTGCTCGAGGTGGTCGGTTTTAAAAAAGCATTTGAACTGTGTTGAAGAATTCAAAAAGGTTTGACTATTTTGATTTAAATCAATGTACGATGAATCTTGTGGCCGACCTGAACTAGTAATCGAATGTTCTATATTGGTATTATGTTTTAGGTTTTAAGGATTGAGCGGGAATGATTTTAATTCAAATGTAATATGTTTTGTAAGGTGAATAATTACCTAATGAATATGTAATGTATTTATATGTAAAATGATGAATTAAGAAAGTGTAGATCATGGATGTGAAGGTCTGGTCGAGTGAATAGTGAAGCTTGTCTGAAAGAAGCATAAGCATTATGCTTAATTGGATCTCAAAAATTAGATGAGGAGCGCTACACCTAGATCATTGTACTTTTTGAATTCTAATAGGTTCTGCAAGAAAATCCCTTAACCAGGTAGATCCTAATAGGTCTTGATCAGTAAATCCTTTAACCAGGTGACACTTTAATTATGGTTTAACTCCTATAACAAGGTTACTCCTAACAAGGTAAAGCTCCTAACAGGGCTAGAGGTAAATCCCTTGATAGGGTGACTCCTAACAGGACATCATTGTAAGATCCTAACAGGGCTAGGCCTTTAACATGACACATTTCATAAGAGTGCAAATATTTGTGGGTACTAATTCCCACTATGTGTTTTCCCTCTGACCAAGGGTTTCCAAGATAAAAATATTGGTCACTTTTTTGCATGATTTGGGTGTTTTTTTGGTCTCTTTGTTTATTATTGCATAAGGTTTAAAGTTGATAAATGATGTCAATGTTGAATGAAAAGAGAAAATTTCTAATCTGATAGATTACTTATTCACCCCTCCCCCTCAGTAATATTGGATCTTATTGTATTAAAATTTGGTATCAGAGCCTAGGTCCTCTTTGTGGTAAGCTTAAAAAATTGAGGAAAAGATTCGATGATGAAGAAGGATGGTCCTAAGTTCACAAGAGACAACTACACAATATGAAGTGATGTGATTAATATATATCTGAAAGGAAAAGGGCCACAGTTCCTATCAGGGCTCTTACTGCAAATCAATTGAAGGAACAATGGGATAACATGCAAGCATTGGAGGCTATAGCAAGTTCTCTATCTAATATTGAATATATTGATGTACATAGACTTGATATTTCTTATGAGTTTTAGTAAAATTTAAAGCTAATATATGGTGGAGATATACATGTGAAAAAATCTAGGGTAGACAGTTTGAAGGGAAAATATGATGACATGAAAATGGTAGAAGGTGAGAACATTGCTCAATATGATCAAAGGATAAAAGAAGTAGTTGGTTCTATCAAAGATGTCAGTGGTAACATTGAATAAGGTGATGTAGTAAGTAAAATTTTAAAAACCTTGATACATTCTTATGTCATTAGAGTTTCTTCTATACAAGAATTAAGGACATTTTATATTGTTTCTATTGATGGATTGATTAGTAAGCTCATTGCTTTTGAATTAAGTAACTATGATAACAATATTCTTAAAGTTGAAGAAACTTGTAAGGCCTCTTTGTCATTAGAATCAAAGAAGAAGGGAAAATAGATAACTCATGAATCTTCCTACATGAAAAGTTATTCCAGGGAACTTGAATATGTCTTGGATGAAGAGAAGAAGCAATAAGAACTTGAAGCATTACTTGCAAGAAGACTACCTAGAGGTATTGCTAAGTATAAAGGAAAGCTACCTTTGAAATGTTTTTCATGTAACAATATAGGAAATTTTCTTCCATGTTTCCTAATGGTTAATAGAAAGATAAGTTCAAAAGATTCAAGGGAAAAGAAAAGAAACAATGCTATATTTCAGTAGATGAAGGTGTGACTGATGAAGAATCTGATGACAATGATGAAGAAGTGATAGTGTTTGTTGCAGTCAAATAAGAAACAATTGAAGATAATAAGGCACTGGTCTCACACATAAAATATAGAAATGTATGGATTATTGATAGTGGATACTCACATCACATGAACGGTGACAAAAGTAAGTTTATAAAGATAGATTAATTTTATGGTGGTGTGGTCAGGTTTGGAAACAATATACCCTGCATGGTAAGAGGTAAAGATTCAATCTCTTTGAATGGTAAAATAAATATTTATGATGTCTATTGGGTTGAAGGTCTTACATATAAATTGTTGAGTGTTGTTCAGTTGAATAACAAAGGTTATTAGTTAGAGTTCAAAGGAGGTATGCGTAGGATATTTGGAAGCTTAGGAGATGTGATTGCTACTCAGAAACAAATAAAAGGTAATTTGTTCCATCTGAATACTAATGTTAATATTTTTATGGTTTCTAAGGTTGAAGATAGTTGGATATGACACAAAAGGTTCTTTCACATGAATTTTGATAGTTTTATCAAGGTTAGTAAGTCAAATGTTGTTAGGGGATTGCCATAACTTGTGAAACTAGACAATATAATGTGCAAGGAATGTCAATTTGGTAAGATGAATTTTTCTACTTTGAGTAGTAAGTATTTTTCATCTAATAATATATTGGATTTAGTACATACTGATCTTTGTGGTCCTATGAGGACAAACATGGTGATAAGTATATCATTTTGTTTAGTGATCACTATTCAAGAATGATGTGGGTGACATTATTAAAGGATAAATATGAAGCTTTCTATAAGTTCAAAGTGTTCAAGGAACTTGTTGAGAATGAAATAGGTAAGAGATTGAAGTGTTTAAGATTAGACAGAGGAGGAGAGTTCACTTCATGGGAGTTCATTTAGTATTGTGAAGAAAATGGAATCAAGAGACAGATGTCAGCACCAAGGACTCCTCAACAAAATGGAATTGAAAAAAGGAGGAAAAAAACTATATTTGATTCTATAATGACAATGATGATTCAAGGTGATGTACCTAAGTTGTATTGGACAGAATCTATTAGCTCTACAATCTACATAGTGAATGAGGTACAAGTGAAGAAAGGAACTGATAAGACACCTTATGAATTATGGTATGGTCATACACCTAGTGTTAATTATTTCAAAGTTTTTGGTATTAGATGCTATATCAAGAGAGATTATTTTACTGGCAAGTTTGATCCTAAGAGTGATGAAGGTATTTTATTGGGATATTATACCAAAAGAAAGGCTTATAAGTGTTTCAATAAAATGACTAACAAGATGATTGAAATTAAAAATGTGAAGGTAGATGAATATTCAGGGAAATCTAATGAAACAAGCAAGAAAGAATCAAAGAATGTCCAGGCGATTGTGTATGTGCAACATGTGCAAGATATAGTTGAACAAAACAATGAGGAAGAAGTGGTTCAACCAAAAGAAGAATCCCCTAGACCTAAATTGGTTATTCCAAGGTATGTAAAGTTGAATCATTATATTGATCAAATCATAGGTGATAAAGATGTAGATGTACAAATTAGAAGGAAAATCGGGGAAAGTACGTGTCTAATTTCAAATTTTGAGCCTAAGGGCATGAATGAATCTTTGAAGAATGATGATTGGATAAATTTTATGGAAGAACTTGATTAGATTGAGAAGAATGACAAATGGTCACTTGTTGTTAGTCTAGTAGACAAGAATGTGATTGGTACAAAGTGGGTTTTTAGGAACAAACTGAATGAAGATGGAGAAGTGGTTCATAATAAGGCAATACTTATGTGTAAAGGCTATGCACAAGAGGAAGGACTAGACTATGGGGAAACATTTTTTCCTTTGGAAAGACTTGAAGGGCTAATAATTTTAATTTCTTATACTACATATAAGAAGTTTAAATTTTTTCAAATGGATGTCAAAACTTCTTTTCTAAATGGGATTGTTGAAGAAGAGGTTTACATAGAGAAACCATATGGATTTTCATTGACTGAGAAAAAGGACATGGTGTGAAAGCTGCAAAAGGCACTGTATGGACTGAAACAAACACCTATACCATGGTATGAAAGATTACACTCCTATCTTATCAAGATTAATTTAATAAGAATAAGTGAAGATAGTAATGTGTACTTGAAGGTTGAAGGTGATAAGATACTGTTAGCTGAAGTGTTTGTGGATGACATAATTTTTGGAGGAAATGATGAGATGAGCTTGGTGTTTAATGAAGAGATGAAGAATGAGTTTGAGATGTCAATGATAGGAGAAATTTATTTATTTATTAGATTTCAGATCTCACAACTAAAGGATGGTGTCTATATCAATTAGTCCAAGTACATAAAGGAAGTAATGAATACCTTTGGAATGAAATATTACAAGCCATTTGGAACCCCTGTGGTGATTGGTTTCAAGTTATCTAAGGATTACGAGTCAATTGTAGTGGATAAAACTCTATATAGATCCATGATTGGTAAGTTCCATTATGTTGTTCATATTAGACCAGACATTGCACAAGTAGTTGGAATAGTAGCCAAATTTCAAGCTAATCCTAAGGAATCTCACATGGTAGCAGTGAAGAGGATTTTTTTTGGTACTTGAAAGGGACATAAAACTATGGTCTTTGGTATGCTCACAAAGGTGATTTCTCTTTGAGTATTTTTACTGATGCATATTGGGCAGGAAACATTAATGATAGAAAGAGTACAAATGGAGGAGAATTCTTCCAAGTAGGAATACTTGTTTCACGAACAAGTAAGAAGCAAAATTGTATCTCCCAATCTACCATAGAAGCTGAGTATGTAGCAGTAGCTATCAATTGTACATAGACTGCATGGATGAAGAAAATCTTAGAAGGTAATTGAACCTATGACTATCTACTATGATAATACAAATGCAATCAATATTTCAAAGAATCAAGTAATGCATTCCAAGACTAAACATATTGCAATCAAGTATCATTTATTAAGAGAACAAGTGCAGGTCAAGTCAAAATATGTGTCAACCAAGGAGCAGATAGTAGATATATTCACTAAACCATTACCTAAAGATAGTTTTGAGTATCTGAGAGTTTAGTTAGGTGTTATACCCCTACATGAATGATACTAAGATATTTTTATAGGCATCAATCCAGTGGGCTCATTGAATACCTTTCACTATTGGATTGATGATTAAAAGGGACTACTCCTTAGGGGGAGCAGTCAAGACAGAGGAAGATGTTGCAATAGTAGGTGACCTATGTGGGACCTTTAGCATTATTTTCAAAGGAGGAGAAGAACCAGATACATGTATTGGGGAGAAGATCAAAAGAAGACCAGGAAGATCAAGCCAAGAAGTATTGGTGCATCAGCTAAGGGGGATAAATTATTATCAGATCAATGTGGTGTTTCCATCAATGCCAAAGGGGGAGATTGTTGGTATAACTAATGTAAAGCTTGAGTGTGTTGATTGGTATAGGTTTGATGTTAGGAAGATTAGTTAGTGTGTTGTCATTTATGTCAAATTGGTGTTGTATTTCTTGACAATGTTCTTGATCTATTGCTAAGTATTGGTGCAGATGAATTATGTGTTGTAGTAGGAATTGGAGTGTGCAATCATTGTTTGAGACTTACAGATGTCTCTAGATGCATTATGTATGATTGTGTATGTTGGAAACTACATTGGGGCAAGTTATGATTGATTGAAGGGTAATATGGAAGACAAAAGAATAGACAGTTACAGACAGTGAATGATTTGATTATTCTATAAAATCAATATGGATTCAAGTGTTGTGGTCATGATATGATTATCTTAACTAGGATATGTTATTGATACTCTAATCACTACAAGATTAGAATACCTCAAGGCATTGGTTCAATTGATAGAAGATCATTTTGTGCATGATAGAAAAATGTTTGAACAGGTTTGAGCAGTTGGTGCTAGATTGGTGAATGGTGGTGATGTGATCGGTTGCAGTGGATGTTTTCATGATCTAGGTGACAAGGCAATGTGGAATGGTATATTTGTGATGCTAATTATATATTTCATTTATCAAGGTGATTGTTTTTAATAAAGTCTTGGAAGTGTGTTGAAGAATTCAAAAAGTTTTGACTATTCTTGATTTAAATTGATGTTTGATGAGTCTTATGGCCGACCTAAACTTGTAACTGAATGTTCTAGACTGGTATTATGTTTTAGGGTTTATTGGTTGATCAAGAATTATTTTAATTCAAATTTAATATATTTTTTAAGGCGGTTAATTCCCTAATGAACATTGAATGTATTTATATGTAAAATGATAAAGTATGCAAGTATAGATCATGGATGTGAACGTGTGGTCAAGTGAAGAGCGAAGATTACCTACAAGAAGTAGAAGTGTTGTGCTTAATTGGATCTAAATAAGAAGAGGAGGATTGATACATCTAGATCATTGTACTTGTTAAATTATAATAGGTTCTGCAATAAAATACATTAACTGGGTAGATCCAAATAGGTCTTGATCAGGAAATCCTTTAACTAAGTGACTCTTTCATTAGGGTTTAAATCCTTTAACAAGGTTACTCCTAACATGGTAAAGCTCGTAACAGGGCTTGTAGACACCTAAAAATGGTTAATTTCCTATGCCCCCTTTTTTAACATGTCTTCAATATTGTGTGTTTGATCTTTATCATTCAATAATATTGTGTCATTCTTCCATGTCATCAATTACTAACATTTCTACTCTCTTTATCAAATCGATCATTTTCCTAATCAATTCCGATCAATCCTAAACCATTCATATTTGATCCTAAACCATTCCAAACCTTCCTAAATCAATTCAAACCCATTATACTCTATTCCTAATCACTTTCAAAATTGTTTGGACTCATTCCAACCAATTTAGAGCATTGCCCAAGATCACCGATGCCTAATTAACCCAATTTCAAACCAATCGATCAACCCCTATTTCAAATTCAATCAATCTTGTCATCATTTCAGGAGCATTTTCCAAGATCATCTATGCTTCATATCCCCTTAATAAACCATTTGATAACATTGTCAAAGATCATCAGTGTTATCGCTATCAATCTATCAATATCAATCCAATAGTGTTGTTCATTATTGTCAATACTATTTCTGATTATCATTTAGAGAACATTGTCAAAGATCATAGATGTCTCCCCATTTCAATTTCAATCTTACGACACCATCAAATTTGATTGGCACTTTTCAATCATTTCCAATCATCATTACGCAGGCGCATTGTCAAAGCTCATCGATGTCTCTTGATTTCCTAAACTATTTCAAAACCCTCAAAATCGATCCTAAACCTTATCAATATTATCAAAATAATTTTAATTCAACATCAACACCTTCAATTTGAAATCCACTAATTTCCCCCTTTGGATGAATAACCCATAATTTATCCTAGGTCCTAATTGAATAAATAAATAAACTTTATTTATTCCCCTTTTCCCTAAGTCTCCAACAATTAATTAATTGGCTAATTTCAATTTATCAGATTTTTTATAATTTCATAAATCTAATTTTATTTTGAGGAATATTTGAGAATATTGGATTATTAATTTGATTAATGATTCCTAATCCTACCTAAATATCATATCCCTTAATGGAGGATTCTCATCCCTATTAAGGTCCTTCACAAATATTTTCAATATCTCCTCAATATCTCCTCATTTGATCTCCCCCATATCATGCTTCCTAACATCCTACCAACCAAAATTTGCATTGATGCATAGATTTTGTGCTATCTCACCTAAATGTCTCTCATTTTCTATAAAATGGGATGCATTTCATTCTTTCAAGGTTGAACCACAATATTTTTGAGAACCTCAAGAACCACTATCTCCTAGTAATTCTCATTATCAATTCAAGATTTCAAGTTATTTGTGCAATTGTGTTTGTCAAAGAGCAACATATCAACCTCTATGGAGAAGAAAGGAGAGCATTAGAACTACATTTGAAGGGAGTTTATTTGTGTTATTTTGCATATGTTTCAACTCTTGTTTCAAATGTTTTTAATGTTAGATTAGCTGGGGTAGCATATTGTTTAGGGTTAGTGGTTACCTAAATATGCTTTCTAGTCCCTTTTTTGGTCTTAAATTTGGTGAACCCGACGTGAATCATGCTTAACTGATAAACTTTTTTATGTTTTTATGTCTTTTTTCAGGTTCTGGAAGAGAGCTGTGTAGGTGGTCACTGAAGCTGCACAGGTGGTCACTGTTCCTACGCAGGTGGTCACTGTTCATGCGTAGGTGGTCACTATTTCTGCACAGGTGGTTAAGTCATGTGCAGGTGGTCACTGTTTCTGTGCAGGTGGTTAAGTCCTACGTAGGTGGGACCCAGACCTGTGCACTTGGAGCCTAGAGCTGCGTAGGTGGCTACTTAGCTACACATTTGGTCATATGGGATCCTCCTTTAGGTTTTAGGATCATTTTTTGAATGTTTAGGATGACATTCTGCATTTTAAGCTTTCTCCTCTACTTTTTCTCTATTTAAAAGCTAAAAGGAACCCTAAACTAATCAAATGAACCCTAAATTTGGTTAATGAACCCTAAGATGGTAAATGAACCTCACACTTTTATTTTCAAGGCCTAAAATGAAAATTCACATTTGTATTTGGGCTCTTAAAATGGATCTCATCTAGCCTAGGGTTTCATACAATCAAGCTTTTTCAAATTTCAAGAAAACTTGCAATCTAGCCTAACTAGGGGTGGAAATGGACTATTTCATGCAAGATAAAAATTTTTAAGTTGTTAAGGGGCCTAAAATGAACATGCATATATGATTTGGGTACCTAAAATGAACTCTAAAATAGTTTAGGATAATATGCAGATTTTTCCCTTAAGGTGTTCCTAAACCACCTTGATGCACATGCAAGCTAGTTAGGGTTTCATGTTCACTTCAATATTTTCAAATCAACATAAATGGAATCAATAATGAACACTAGCTATGTTTCTGATGATATTGCATGCTTAAATGTTGAAGAAAGCTCTATTTTTGCAAGTTTTTACTCATTTTTAGACCTCTGATCAATAGCTACGCACTTGGTTGCAGGTGCTACACAGGTGGTCAAAAGCTACATAGGTGATAGCCTATTCCTACATAGGTGGTAGCCTATTCCTGCATAGGTGGTGCCCTAGTTCTGCGCAGGTGGTAGCCTATTCCTAAGCAGGTGGTAAAATTGGTTTTTTCAAGCAAATTTTTGGATTTTTGCATTCCTATACTTGTTTCTACACATAGACTACTGGATTTTGTGTTACTGATGATTTGTGCAGCATGTTGGCAATTGTGGGATGAATATTGAATCCTTAAAACTACTAACGGTTTTCAATGCGGGACGTTTGTAGAAGACCTTGTGTTTTCCCAAACTCTTGTGCTTGCTTTTTGTAGTTAGAAAACACTTCATTTTGGTGCTTGAAAATAACCTTTTGCTTTCATGTGTCTAATGTGTTTTCTAGATTGTAAAACCCTAAGAACCATATAAGTGTATCCTCTCCCCTCACCTTCATGGTTCTTGGGTGTAAGAGAAACTCATATCATTCTTATAGAGTGGCTACCTCCCAAGTGCTTTAGTAGAGCCAGTGAGAGTGGATGCCCAACCAGTAACAGGCTACAGCCAAGCCCATCCAAACTGGGATACAAAAAAATTCCATTGTGATTAATCTCACAATGGATGGGTGTTATGTGTTAAAACCTACGGAATGTAACTTCCATAGGCTGGGAGGCCTCCATAATGGAGCTAATATGTCACATGTATAACCAACCGTATGGATGCCCTTATGCAAAACCATATCATAGTATCCAAAAACCTTCTATCTGTTGGTGTGGAAGTTTGGAGACCAACTAAGATGCCCCACACTTTCGTGGCTTTTATTCGAGACAATAATCCCTTGGGAAGTGATGACCCTTGGGAGTTGAAGCTTGGAGTGCCTGAGAAGTGAGTGCACATGTAAGGAGGAGCCCATGCCTCCAAGCTTCTAGGTTGTCCGCTATTAGTAAGCATAGCTAAACTTTATTCAAGTGGGGATTCAACAGATACTGTCCTTGTCACCCTTAGGTTGTGATGTGTTTGTTTCAATTTTACAACAACCATTCTTCACAACGTGTCTTATGTGGGTGTTTCAAAATTTTAAAGAGCAACTTCCAAAAAATTCCAAACATTTTATTCTATTCTCATGCCAAACATTCCAAACATTTCAAAAACATTCCCAAACATTCTTGAACACTTTGATTCTTCCAAAAACATCTTTTTTCAAAACCTTGTGAACATATGGAGACCAAAAACATTTATCTTGGAGCCTTGCGGTTTGCTTCATTCTTGCATATCCATAGCATAATCCCTTTTGCATACATTGCATTAGTATCCTTGCATTTTTCAATCTTGATCCTCTTGCATTAAGCTTGCATCATAACAGCATATTGCCTTGCAAAAATCCTCATACTGCAGTTAGATCCTTTTCAAAAAATATGTAAAATCCCAAAGGGATTCAAATTTTAGGGTCTTATCTTATGTCATTGAAGAAATAATCCTAACTTGGTCCCTTATTACCAAATTTCAAACCCCCCTATCATTTGGTCTCACTCCATCTTTGTCATGTTGGATTGGACCTAGTCCCTTTTTATCCCTTTATCAAATTGATCCCCTTTAAAGTCAAGATTCATATTCACTCTCCTAAGGTTAGACTCTTAGGTTTGCAATTTCCAAAGATTTTTCAAATCCAAAAAAATCAACTGCATTAAGCCATAGGTTTCTTTGCATACATCATCCAAAGTCCAAATTTGCATTTGCATAAATTCCTTGCATATTTAGGTTGCATTTTCATCCTAAAAGTCCCTCAAAAATTCCAAAA
>MU224737.1:10173603-10191009 GCA_018584345.1 Thuja plicata
TTTCCCCCTTTGGATGAATAACCCATAATTTATCCTAGGTCCTAATTGAATAAATAAATAAACTTTATTTATTCCCCTTTTCCCTAAGTCTCCAACAATTAATTAATTGGCTAATTTCAATTTATCATATTTTTTATAATTTCATAAATCTAATTTTATTTTGAGGAATATTTGAGAATATTAGATTATTAATTTGATTAATGATTCCTAATCCTACCTAAATATCATATCCCTTAATTGAGGATTCTCATCCCTATTAAGGTGCTTCACAAATATTTTCAATATCTCCTCATTTGATCTCCCCCATATCGTGCTTCCTAACATCCTACCAACCAAAATCTGCATTTATGCATAGATTTTGTGCTATCTCACCTAAATGTCTCTCATTTTCTATAAAATGGGATGCATTTCATTCTTTCAAGGTTGAACCACAAGATTTTTCAGAACCTCAAGAACCACTATCTCCTAGTAATTCTCATTATCAATTCAAGCTTTCAAGTTCTTTGTGCAATTGTGTTTGTCAAAGAGAAACATATCAACCTCTATGGAGAAGAAAGGAGAGAAATAGAACTACATTTGAAGGGAGTTTGTTTGTGTTATTTTGCATATGTTTCAACTCTTGTTTCAAATGGTTTTAATGTTAGATTAGTTGGGGTAGCATATTGTTTAGGGTTTGTGGTTACCTAAATATGCTTTCTAGTCCCTTTTCTGGTCTTACAGGCTAGAGGTAAATCCCTTGACCGGGTGACTCCTAATAGGGTCTTCTCCTAACTGGGCATCATTGCAGGCTCCGAACAAGGCTAGGAATTTAACAAGGCATACTTAAGAAGAGTGCAAATATTTTTGGTTACTAATTCCCACCATGTTTTTTTCCCTCTAAATAAGGGTTTCCATGATAAAAATATTGGTGTCACTTTGTTGCATCATTGGATGTTTTTTTGGTCTCTTTATTTATTGTTGCATAAGGTTTAAATTTTATGAATGATGTTAATGTGTTGAATGAAAAGAGAAAATTTCTAATATGATAGATTACTGATTCACCCCACCTCTCAGTAATCTTGGATCTTATAGTATTAACACTAGATAGGGAAATGATGCCTACACAAGAATGTGAGGAAGGGGATGAACAAATATCTATAGAAAGGGAATTTACCTAGGAAGAACAAGGGTTGTTGATGGAAGGAATATTGAAACAAGAGAATTTGGGATTAGCAAGGCTCATTTTTGTAGCTAAGTAAGTGGAAGGTGGAGATCTAGAACAAATTTGATTCCCAGTAGGTAGTCACTGACCTACTACTTTCTCATGAGCATCAATAGCCCTAGATTTATGTAAATATATGAAGGATAAGGAAGAACAATGGAAGAAAGAGAAGCAAAGGTTGTAGGAAGTGATTACAAAGGAAGAAAAGGAGATTGAGGTGAAGAATGCATAAATTGCTGCATTAAAGATAAGGTAAACAATGTGATGACCTTAGTGCCAAAAAAAATTAGAATGTAGAACTCCCCCAAGGATATATGCACTACATATCAAGGAGCTTAGTCTTTATTTTCAATTGTCAAGAGTAGTCTCTAGTTTAAACCCTTCTATAGAGACTAAACAAGACTTCTTCCAAGCTTACCACTCTTCCCCAACATAAACTACAAACTTACTATGTGAATTATACTTGCACAACTATTCTATTCATAATGATCATGAGTGGAATCGATTAATGTATATAAGAGACATTCATTTAAGGGTACTAATGGATTAGATTCAAAATGAAAATAGGTGTGAGAATCAATTCATATCACATAGAGATAGGGAGATCGATGCCCCTTTACATTTAAGGGAAAAATCAGGTGAACCTGCAAACATTTTCTATACTTGGCATAGAGTATCTAAAAACTTGAATGCAAACAACAAGTCCTAGCTGTGCGAGAATAAGCCTTTAAGGAATTTGAATAAGTGGCTTCAACATCAGGAGGGACAACGTTGGGATATCTAAATTGAAGATGGAATGGGTTACCTGATGACCTGAAGCAAATCAAACCCCATTCCTTGCAGGATTTTTATGCAGCCATTATTAGGAGGGCACCAAAGTATGTTCAATTTGGCAGAACAAAGAAACAATATTGGCTCCCTTTAATCTTTCAACCACCATTTTTTGTTTTGCCTATTCAGAAATATAGAGAACATAATTCCTATAGTGAACAGAAATAGAAATCTAGGTGGGATAGATTAGATAAAAAATGGATTTAATTGGAAACTAAGAGCAGAAACTAAGAGACAAACAAAATCAATGATTTCAGGATGCAAGCAAGACATATGAATCAGATTGAACTATTGGAGGATCATCAATCCATTAGGTTGGGGGGGTGATGAGCCCAAATAATGCTCATTTTTTATAAGATTTATTACATATCTATCATCATTATTATGGGATTTAGCACCTACTTATTGATACTTTTCATGGTGCTTCCTTAAATTTATATAGCTATGGACAGGAACCTATACAAATATTTTTTTGTTCATATCAAGATGTTATGTAATCTATCTATACTAATCTTACATGTAATTAAATGAATTTTATTCTAAATTAGTTATGGATATACAATTTTCTTGTGCACACTAAACTAATCATATTACTATCATGTTGCAGAAACACTTTGATGAATAGAATGATACTTTAATTTTCTACATCTGAGTTAACATTTGGGAAGACTCATCCAAGGGGCCCCATTTGGTGATAATTTTTCTCATTTGGTTAAGTATTTAATTTTTTTTTCAGTAATTAGTTTTAGCAGTTGCTTGTTCATGAAGCCATTGAAATATGTTCCCACATTGTTCCCCCATTGAACTATGTTCCACTAGGTGAGAATTCCACTCATTTTGTTCAGTTACTTGACTCCCGCAGGCTTATAATAAACACTATTAGTAACTTTTATTGCAACCTTAAATCGTAATAAACTTAGACCACAATTTTAGAACTATCTATAAATTGAAGACAATAAAATGTAATTCTACAAGGCATAAAGATCCTTCTTCACTTTGAGAACCATAGGACTTGTGAGGGTATTCATAATTTAAAGTCTGCACACATGATAAATCTATCTTATCAACTAAATAGAGACTTTTAGATGTGGATAACACTCAATAAGGTCCAAATTGTATGCACTCCCTTCAAAATTTCTACAGACATGTGTCACCACCTTGCACAACCACTGATGGAAGGGTACCATTTAGTGTTCCTACAAGTTAATGTTTATCTGGTTTATTTGAAAAACTAAGGTCCATTGGATATTGGTCTTATATATTTTTGGTTGGGGTGTTCAGTGATGTAGTAGTGGTAGTGGAATATATATGTCTCAAAAGAATTATATCATAGAAATTTCTTGTGATTGAGGATTTAAAATGACCAAGGACTGATAGAAGAATAAGAGGACAAAACTATATTTTTAGTTTTCAAATAGTTAGAAAAGGTATAAATGATTATTATGTTAGGGATTATTCTTGAGGATAAGAAAAGAACAATTGAAAAGGCTTGGGAAACCTTGTTCACTTTGAGCTCCTCAAGAATCAGGAGGGTATTCCTTATTATAAGTTTGTACATATGATAGATTCTTTCTAACAGCCAGCTACAGACCTTCAAATGTGGATAATTCTCAAATTTTATGTAGATGGGGATTTTATTTCATCACTTGAACAAATAATCACATTTTATTTAACAAACATTGAGAACACATAAATTTATATATCTTCTTCTCATAATCATGGAGGATTTTTATATGGATACTTTTAAATGCATCCTCCACATTCTTATGAGGACTGTGGAGATATAGGAACATAGATAAATTAAACAAAAAAGAAAAGAACAGAAAGGAACAATATATTTGATTAATTTGATTTTAAATCTGAAAACACTCTAGGACTCTCAATAATCTAGTGCCCAATCATGGGCTATAGAGTGGAAGTAAAGCCATGACAGAGATCCTATGAACAAATGAAACTTAACTAGTGGGTTTTGAATATCATAAGTTCTACTTCAACCATCCATTTCATACAATAAAAATCATTTTTATCTACACAAATAAATTTAACTCTCTCCTTGAGAGGGACCCATGAACCAATAACAAACCCACAAGAAATTTTCAGAGAAAAAGTCAACCATATTTAATGTACTGAATTCATATAATTTAAAGTATACAAAGCTGGAGACAACTTTATGACATTATCTTTTAAAATCGCACAAACTAGTTAACATTTCTCATGAAATTACACTATCTCAAAATTGAATTCACCTTCGGAAACCTTAAACTAAACACTATCCTAGTTACAAGATAAAGAGAATTTTTAGAACCTGAACCCCCTTTTTTATAGCCTTGGATTTCCTTTTATATTTAAGGAATGCAACAAGCTTCAGGCCACTAAAAAAGATTTTATTCTACTATAATTAATATTTCTACTTGGCACACTTTAATTCTTTTTAGGGCAGTCAAAAGATCTACATTTAACATTTGGACTAGTTTGGAACCCAACCATTCTTGTGAGCCATGCCCCTACCACATTGTGGTGAATTTGGCTGGACGAAAAGGCAATAACCATCTCGCCTCTTAGAAGAGAATCACGAGAATAGTTCTCAGGGAGAAATAGGCTTATAAAAACCCACACCACTGGGTCCTAGATCCATTCCCCAATCTGTATCCCAACCCTAGGGAGAAACATAATGGTATCCTTAACAGATGATACTCTTCATGAACCCCAGCAAACCTCCACATTTTGGCAATAAGCACTGACTCTAGGCTCGTTAGGTTAAGAAATCCTGACACAAACCCTTGGAATTTAAGAAATGCCTACATAAGCCCTTGGAATTTAATAAATCCTTAAAAAAAAAAGTGCAACATCATCCCATGATCCTTATATACTTCTTGCAACAGGGCCTCCCCAGTCTCAACCTCATGCAACAGACAATGCCACTCATGACAATTCTCACTATTAGCATCACAGACACATAGAAAGACATCTAACCAAAAGGGAATAGCTATAGATAATGCACATAATCTCATCCAAAGTCATCTATAAATAACATTCCTTCAGGTTTCAAATTGACTACTACAACTTGCTATTTCAAGCAATCTCTATACTGAAGTTCACAAGTGTGAAATCTTTTCAAGCTGACATTCTTGTCTATCACAACATCTCATAAAAGGAACGACCGAAAGGCAAAATGATTCTCTAATGTACACTGTATTTCATGAGTAAATTCAACATCCTTCAGATGTCACTTTTGATATGAAACCCATATGTCATCACTCTACAATCACCAAAATGTAGTTAAAAAGTCTTAAATTGTATAGCATGGCAATCCTGGCTTACATGGTAGCACACATGGAAACTGATCATTGGATCAACCTATATTTGACCAAATAAAAATCAACATGGTCCAAATTGTACACACTCCCTTAATCATTCCCTTAGACACGTGTCACCACCTCACACAACCGCGAGCCAAATGAACTTTCTTAAAAAATTGTCGCGAAGCTGCGACTAACTCATCATAAGTTACCTTTACTTCATTGCATCCTCACAACACATCCACCTTAACTATATTTTAAACCTTTGAAATTGCGAGTTCAAAGGTCTTCAAAAAATTTTAACCCATCAAATGCATCCATAAATCACTAGGACACACAGGTAAATGCTTCCTTGCGGGTCAAAACTGGGTCCCAAAAAATAAGTTGTGAGGCTACCACAAGGCATCACCATAACATTTCATTCTTCCTAGAAGGATCGTGACTAGAAACTATATTCCCCACTAACCTTCATGAGGGTGCGATAAACCATCACGACCATCACAAACATCAACTCATGGGTCCAACTAACTTCCTTCAAAAAACCCCGCGAGGATTCGACAAAAAACACTTGTTTACCTTTTTAACATCTTTGACTTTTGACACGTGGCTCACTCTTTCTTCCTCACAATCCAAAATTATTCACTCTCTAATATTCTTTAGATGAATCATGTCCAATACTTGTCCAACTGCTTCTCTTGCTTGCTCCTACCTGAAAAAACACATAGCCAGAGGCAAAGGACTGACATCCTCCTAAATCCACAAAAGAGATCAAAACTAACTAAGCATGCTAAGTTTGAATAATTTAGTATTATAAACCCAAAAACCTTGGCACTACTCAAATAATTATATGCTTTAGTTATTTTCTTTGGTACTCCTAATATCACCAAGAATTGCACATAATTTTTGAAATGGTGGAAGAATATAAACTAATAAAACTATAAAACACATGTTTCTAAGAAACCCTATGCAATATTGATATAATCCTTAGCTTTTGGACTTGCTTCACAGAACATACGTACACAATATCAATAAAACAAAAAAAAATTACCTCTAAAGCCCTCTTCCCAAGCAAGATTCCACAATATTCATAAAAATTGACTCTTTCACAATCAATCTTCTTCATAAAAATTAAAGAACAAAGAATACAATTCCTTTAATACCCACTATGCAGGCAACCATGCACATTATTTTATAAACTTATGAAAATGATAAAGTCATAAGTAGATCTAGATTAAAATGGAGATAGAGAAAGAAGAAAGTTACAAACCCTAAGACCTAGGCCTTTTATGTGTGTAAGTCTTGCAATCCGCAACTTCTTCAAAGTGGATTGTAAAAAATCTCAAAATCCTAAAACCCTATTAACAATAGAAGTATTTTTGAGCATTTGCAAATTTTAAACATTTTTTTTCTTTTATTTTCCCTGTGGTGTTTTTGAATAGCATGTATTTTTTTCCCTATAATTGTATTTCTTAGTGTTTTGACTAATACAATGATTGGATAAATTGATTTTATTTTATTTAAGTAAATGTATGACTTTCACCTTAAAAAAACCACTCTTGATTGGATTTAGTGTTGAGTGGAATGGTAATTGGTATGGTTTTTTGTTGTCTACACTTGAGAGACAAGTTGAGATTAAGACATCATGCAGGATAACAATAAAAATGATCTTCAATTTTGTGGTTCAACAAGAAATTTGTTCTGTGATTGTTCCTGCAGCCATTGGAGCTCTATTTTGTGAATATTCCTATAGCCAAGGAAGAACAAAGTAACTACCTATTTGTTTGCTAAGAACTACATTTATGATATCTGTTTTAATCCACTTTAGTTTTTGATTCATGTAACATAATTATATTTCATTTCATATATTTTAATATTAGATATATAACACACAACAAAAATTCATTAAATAAACAACAAATTTCATTAAAACAATTTTGTTTTTGGGAAGAACTCAAGTCTTCTAGACGATAAAGATGACCCTCAAGATACAAATCCAAAATATGTTGGTTTTGTCCCAGATCATAGGCCAAAGGATGAGGATGATGATGTAGGTACATAAGTGTTAGAGTCAGTTAGAGTCGCCATTGTTGAAGTGTCAAAGACCCTTGTTAGTTCATTAATTTGAAGCATTTTAGCACGTTCCCTTGAGAATCTTTCCTTGTGGAAACCCTTCAAGTGCATATACCCTTCAAATTTGTCAAGTTCAAATTTGGCCTTCCTTGGACGGATCCTTTCCAAGGCTCATACTTCACTAGAACCACTTCGAACCTCTTTGAACTTCAGTTCAAAGTAGTTTGAAGCAGTTCAATGAATGTTTTCTCTTCTAACGACTATTTTCTGCAGGTGGGCCCCGACCTATATCACCTTTTGGAGGTGAACCACTTTGAACCTCTTTGAACCCCAGTTCAAAGTAGTTTGAAAAGGTTCAAAGATAGATCATGGGTAGAGTCATCAGTGAAAGGACAGTTGATGGGACCCATGACATAAGTTGGCGGCGTAATGATGGTTCAGTCTTTAAGAGGGGTAGTTTTTGATTTGACGGGAGCCACGAAGCAAACTTTGAATAAGTTGTTGGGTTATATTTAATGAGATCATTAGCACAAGTGAAAAATATCATTTGGGGGATGGTTAATAATGATATAAAAGATGGCATATTTAAAGGATGTCCTTTTTCTGAGTCATTACGGCTCGCATCATTGAAATTAATGTTCTCGACTTATGCTCAATAAATTCGATCTTTCTGGGCATTAATTTGAAAATATAAACAGCTCTATAAGTCTTTCTTTCCTATTATTTTTCTACGGAGTCTCGGCTATGGAGAAGAATTCGTTCTGAGTCTGCGTGAAACAGGTAGCTCCCGAAGCTTTTTCTCATTTCCTGTTGCTATTTAATATATTGATTCAAGAGGGGGGGGCATTTGTGTTTTTATTCCTGAAGAAGGGATGAGGTCTAGTTTACATTTATTTAAGAATGTTAGAAATATGCAGTGTAGAGCCCCTATTATCTCAGACACAGACCTGTTAGGGATATCAGTAGAAAAAATGGTAGTTGAATATGCAAACCGTGTAGCAGAAGATCATAGTCTAGAGTTCCTGTCAAGCAGATTATTAGAAGCTGTGGCGTTCCTGCCATCAGTCGTGTGCCCAGAATTAGTTTAGCAATGTATTAATAGATATGATATTAAATCCAAGTGCATTTTGAACACAGAAGGCCAAACCCTTGTACCAGTCAATAGGGAGACTATTATGGCTATTTCCAAAATCCCAGAAGAATCTCTTGTCAGTTTTACACCCACCCAATCTCTAGCTCAATACAGAGAGGACAAAGATAAAAACCGAAGTAATGTGGCTAGGAAGTGGACTCAAACCAATTACAGAGGCGGCTCCTGGTTGCCTAAAGTGCTCACTAAGGATCACATGAAACCCCTTATTCACGATGTGATAGTGTTGCTTCACTGGATTAAAGATTCAGAGCAAGTTCTTCTCTATGAGGAGTGGATGTTTCACTTTATAGAAATAGTCTTGGAAGGGGGTCAACATATTGATTGGGCAGATATCATTGCTAGTTCCCTGAGGGACCAACTTAAACAGGCTCAGGCCATTAAGAAGGAATTCTTTATGTCCTCCTATTTGATATACTTCCTAGCGAGCACATAGGATTTTTCTGCCATCCAACACGTTCCTTGGAATGAAGATCTTTTTATTTATGAGTACTGTCCGTTATTAAGGAAAGATAAAATTTTGGAAAATTACAGGAAGGTTCATGATGTTTTCCTGGGTAAATTATGTCAACAATTGGCAGGAGTCCCAAACCAAAGAGTTTCATTGGAGGCACGGAAACTGATTCAAACCTATGGAAGCCTATATATTCAGTTCCATTGTTTCACCTACATTTGGGTCGAAGTATTTGATGATGAACCTCTCAGGCTCCCAAGGTTTGCTTTTCATCGTTTTATTTTGGCAGAAGTTTGCAGGAAATTGTTTGTGGTTATTAAAAATGCTCTGCTAGAAGAAAAATGGCCTTCTATGTTCCCAGTTAAAGTTGGTAATTTAGCCTATAACAATATGATAGATGCTTCAGTGATAGGAAGCAACTTTTTGAACTTTCAATTGTAATTTTATAAGTTAAGAAGGGGTTTTGACAATAAGGGCTTTGCCAAGCAAGTTATGAGCCTAAGCAATTATCCTTCACCTAGCTCGCACCTAGAGGACCTATGGGATGATCTCAATGATGAGGAGGCAATCTGGAGATGAGATCATTCCAGACTTGTAATTTCATAGATCAAAATGTTGCAGTTGAATTTTGATATTAAGGATGTGGAGGAGGATAATTCTGAAACCACAGGTTCAGAGGCTAAAAATGTGGATGCGAGAGTACCCCCAGACATAGATTGGAACATGAAAGAAGAAGATGATATAAAGCTGAAAGCCCGAACCATTTTTGGGGTCACAAAAAGCTAGTTAATAGAAAGGAAGAAAGAATGAGCTGAGAACCCCCCTCTTGAAAATCATAGTGCAAGACCAGCCTTAATAAATGTGAAACATGCCCTGTCTAATGTATCTCTT
The DNA here is from genome assembly GCA_018584345.1 of Thuja plicata. NCBI lineage: Eukaryota > Viridiplantae > Streptophyta > Pinopsida > Cupressales > Cupressaceae > Thuja > Thuja plicata. Next base: position 10,183,500 of record MU224737.1, read on the forward strand.
GTGGCTCCAAATGTAGGTAAAATTACATCTCCCAAGAAAAAGGTGGTTTCCAGCAGGCACCCAACTGCACCAAGATCAAGACCGAGAACAAGATCAGAGAAGCATTCTTAGATGGCAGCTTTAGGACTCGACTACCTGGATGTTGAGGTTAATGAAGATGATATTTCATTCTCTCTAGATCAATAAGTAAAAGAGAAAGAGACTTCTATCATGAATACAGAGGTACCTCAGGCTGAGAATACTCTTGTAAAAACTCTCGACAATCGGATAGTCACCGGTACAGTCCCTCCTTGGCTAACTAAATCAGTGAATAAGAGGATGAGTTACAAACCCATTTCACTTCCTGTGAAGGAGATTGTTACTAAATATGCTGCCCAAACCCCCAAAGCAAAAAGAGTGAATAGTGATGCTAGGTTATCTGCCGATCCATCTATTGGAAAGGTGACTATAGAAATAGCCACTTGCAAGCCTAAAGAGGGAATTCAAGAACCAGAGGCTGAAGTCTTCAAAATTACTAAGATGGAACTTGGTGTTCTAAACAGGGATTCTAGGGATCACCTATTTAAATTCTTAGCTAATCATATGCTCGGGCAGTCACAAAAAGATGGAAAGGATAAACGTAAGTTGAAACAGATGGTTTCCACCATGGTTGAGTTTCTTTCCTCACTCGCTGATGATGGAGTTCTTCCACTGGCCCAGTTTTCACAAGATTTTGATCCAAATTTAGTTGAAATCCAAAAGTTGGTGAAACAAATACAACAGGGGAAGGTTCTGATGGGGGTCGTGAAGTCTTAGATAAATAATGTTATCACTAAAGGGAGTGCTTTCATCCTTGATTTTATATCTACTTTCTTAGATAGAGAAACATTACTTGCTAAGGTTCAAATCCTGGTTCCAAACTGGGAAATGGAGGAAACAAAATATGTAGCGATTGTCATACAGGTTTAAGAAATAGAAAACTATGGTGTGACTCAGTTCTTAGCTGAGAACCCAATGAAACTGGTAGATCCCTATATGCTGTTCATCCTGAAGTAGAACTTTGGATGGAAAAATACAATGTTTAAAGTTGTGATCTCTCAAGCTAAAGCAATAGAAAAGGAGGTGCTGAATATGCATGTGGATGCCCTTAAAGATATCAAGATAGTGAATCCCTCAAGCATTTTGAAAATTGACGGAGGTAACAGGGATGTGGATGCCATGGTCAAAGTCTTCACAGACACCATGAATACTCTCAAGGAAAATGAAGAGCCTACAGTTCAGGATTTCACTAGAATTGCAAACATGGAGTCTATGTTGTTGCTAAACAGAGGACAGTTGTCGAAGTAGACGGAGAGAATCAGAGAGTTAAGGTGGGAAAAGAATGTGATGCAGGAAAAATTGACAAGCCTGAAGAACCTGCATTCCCAACCAGCCCAAGAGTTAATGAACGTGTTCTGACCTTGGAAACTCATACAAACCGCCATGTTAGAAGGCCCCGAAGGGAATTAGTAGTTTTCGGGACAAATTTTCCCTTGTTTTATAGTTTAATTGGCGCATTTTTTGAAACTCTATTTTTAGTTATATAACTTGTTTTAAATAGTTTTTTTTGGTGTCCGAGATGCCGGGTTTTTCTGGAGGCTCTCTTAGACATGAAACTATTAATAGGGAAGCTTTGAACTGAAAAAGGGTTAGAAAATTAAGGTAGAAAATAGATAGTTTCTTTTTGGAAGTAGATAGTTTGCATAGAATTTTCTATAATTTTTGAAATAGCTAGTGATTGATTTTTAATCAGACTTTGATCCGATTAAAATATGAATATACAGATGCATGGTATGGTTTAGATCTTTGAATCGAAATCTAGAATGTATTGATTACTTTGAGAGTTGGTACATTTAAATCTGTGCATATGTTATTTATATTCAGTCGCTTCCAGTTTCTTTTTAGCTTGTCTTTCTTGAATTATTTTATAGGTTGTCTGTTTCAGAAGTAGTTGGTAGATTTCAATTTATTTCATGGTTATTTCAATCATTAGTTGATTTTGTAAATTACCTCAATACCCAAGAGTATTTGAGTGGTCCTTCTACACTTTCTAGTTAAAGGTGTATGAATTTGCTTTTATGTCAGTAATTCATTGAATATCTCACAAGGAAGCTGAACCTTAGAAATTTAGAGGGAAGCAATTTCCTATGCTTACCCAACTGTTGATGAATTGTTTGTCTTGAAAAACATAGAGTCTTTATCCATTTTCATTTAAAAAGAGGAAGACAAATCTGTTCACCAACAGATTTTTGGCGACCCTACTGGAGTGAGTCCAGTATAAAATATCAGATTCTCCATTCATTACAATGCTACAAGATGGTGTTACCTCACAATGATGTGTTTCATGTGCTTCAACCTGACCTGGGATTTTGAGACATGCAAGAAGACATAATCTCAAGCCTTGCTGAAGTAGCATGGATATTTAGATGCAGTAACCAATAGTTTCATCAAGTCCAAGAAGTGCTTGAGAAGGAAGAAGAAATAGCTGAGTGACTAAGGGGTATACCAGTTGCTCGTGAAGTAGTCATAGTAGATAGGCTTGCACAAGTCATAGTGAGAAATTAAGGCTTGTTCTGAATATTCAAACTGGCAGAAAAGAGATACACAAGAGGTGATAGGAGTAGGGGATTGGTTGACAAAGATTTTGAAGCCCTGAGGAACCTTAGTTTCAGATCTAATCTTAATACCCGCAAGAAGAAGAAAACTCAAACTTTTAGTAGACCATCCTCGCCTCCATCTAGCCCAGTTGTTCTGCATCTTTTTCAAGCTATTGTAACACCTGGCACTGTGGTACCTATTGTTCTCAATATCCAGCCTTTGAATTTTCATTTGCCTAACATGGTTGCCAATCAACCCTGGGGTCAAAATATTGGCCCACTAAACTTAGGAGCTAATCCTCCTGGAGATTTACCTAAAGGTGCTAATCAAGTTCTGCCCAAGTTCAACGGAGATACAAAAGTAATCACTGATGATCACCTTAATACCTTACATACCACTTGTGGCGTGTTAAGTGTTCCTACTCAAGAAATAGCAGTCAAACTCTTTGTTAGAACCTTGGTTGACATTGTTGCTGACTGGTTCAGTCATTTACCCAATGGCTCAATTACCAATTGGAACGACATGAAAGTTGCCTTTGAAGCAAGATTCAAAACTCCTGACAACGAGATGTCACTATTGCTCTAGATTAGTCAAATGAAGAAAGAGATACATGAGTCCATGTGGGAGTTTGTGGCTAAGTTTAATAGAATCTTACAAAGGATACCAACAAATTTTGTACCAAGTTACGGAAATAAGAAAATTTTCTTCTTAAATGTTGTCCCACCTGACATAAGCTTTCACCTATTAAAAGATGGAGTGGCTAACTTGGCCGCTGCCCAGACACAGGCTATCCAGCTAGAAGATACTTTCATAATAGTAGGAAAATGGAAGCGGGAAGTTCAGGCTTCAGGGAGTACCTCTTCCTCTACAATAATAGATCCTATGGTGCAGAGGTTAATGAATGATATGGCTATGCTCAAAAGGCAACAGAATAAGGCGAGTTCTCCATACCCATCTCCTTATCAAGATGTCAGCCGAAGACAATATAATCAACCTTTGGGAAAAACTCTTCTTTTGATAGCTTCACAACCCAGATTACAGATTGAACCTGCACCAAAAGAAACAATGTGTTCCTTTCATCTAACTATGGATCATGATGGAGAATCTTGTCCTGATTGGTTAAGGCGTCTTCAAATCAATGCTACAAAAGATGTCATTGGTATAGAAGAGTTGCGAGAAGAGAAAGACTCATCTGATTTTGGTTCATCTAGTTCATTTTACCTGGAGTATGAGCTGGGCTCTGACAGAGGTGGAAGTGTTTTGGCAACCTTACAAGATCCTGCTTGTGCGATTCTAACAAGAAATTAGAGAATGCAAAATTTTGTCCCCGGTTCAACTGCTGTTGCCGATGCTAAATGTAAAGAAAATAAAAATGGAGATACTTCTACAAATCCCAAAGGTCCTGAGGTGAAGATCTTGTCAAAAGGTAATCCAACTCCTTCTTTTCCCTTTGACTTTGTCAAATTCTGTAAGAGCACCACAATCTCTATTTCTCTTGTAGACTAACTCAAAATGAACCCCAAAGAGTTGGACAGGTTGGTAAATTATGTTAAAGGAGAGTCAGGTTCAATCCCCCCAATTAGATAAGCCTCTGATAGGTGAGACCACCACAGTTGAAGAACCACTCATCTTTAAACCTCAAGACAATCCTCAAACACTAGAAGATTGTCCCTATGTTAATATAGTTGAAAGTGAGATGGAAGAAAAGAAACCCAATCCATTCTACATATCCTTACTTCTAAATGGCCAAAAACTTAGTAATTGCATCATTGATTTTGGTGCATCGAATAACGTCATGCCTACCCCGATCGCAAAAGCCTTAGGTCTCACCTTGACTAAAACCTATGGCCACTGTTATTCTATGGATGGGAAGGAAGTTCCACTAAGGGGTCAGGTCAAAGATGCCCAAGCCGTTCTTGTTGTATACCCTAAAAAATGTCTGAAGTTGACTATCTTCATAGCAGATATCCCAGCAAGCTATGGTATGCTGCTTAGTAGAACTTTTTGCAAAGATTTAGGAGGGGACATTAAGATGGACTAGTCAAAGGCCCTGGTACCGGTTGGTAAAAAGAAAGTGAAACTTGAACCTGAACCAAAAAATAAGTATACTATGATGCCTTCGGATAATCCAAAAGCTCAAATTCTATATGAGGAGTGTCATTTTGGCAACTATGTTGTTCTGACTGATCATGAAAAGGATGGTGAAACTTATTCTCAAAAAGAAGAGGATATCTAGAAGATGGATTTTGACGGCAGCTGCTCCAAGTCAGGTTCGGGCATGGGGGTAGTTCTTTTCCCTCCTAATAGAGAATTTATTCCTCTTGCTTTCAAATTAGATTTCAAAAATACTAATAATCCTACAGAGTACGAAGCCTTACTGCTGGGGTTAGAAGAAGCAAAACTGAGGGGAGTCAAGAAGTTGTTCATGAAAGGTGACACCGAGCTGATCATGAAATAGGTGAGGGGACAATTCTCTGTCAAGAATGAGAAGTTGAGACACTATAGAAATTTGGTATGGGATGAGTTGGAGTTCTTTGACACCTTCTGCATAGGATTTATACCAAGGAATTAGAATACCAAAGCAGACACTTTGGCGGTATTAGCTTCACTTTTATTACCTCACCCTGATTTTAAAACTCAAAAACATCAAATTGAAATAATTTACAAGCCTAGAATACCTGACAATGTAGAATATTGGCAAGTCTTTGTTAGTGATTCCCAGCTCAAAGAATTCCTAGAATGTGCCGCAGGTTTTTTTGATGTATATTTTGAAGGATCCTATAGCGAGTGCAAAGAAGTCTACCAAGATGCTGTGGATAGTGATGGAGTGATCCAGTTGAAAGGAAATAAGATTCCCAAAGGCCTCGTGTCTCTTGAACATTTGTTCAGAAGGAAAGATGATAGTACCGTTAAAGAAAAGGTATCTCATGTGCATAATTCTAAAGAGTACGACAAGATTGATATAGGAGAGAAAGATAACCCAAAATGGTTTTCTATTGGTCCAACTTGTACCTTGTCTGAAAAAGAAAACTTGAAAAGGTTACTTATGAAATACAAAGATGTCTTCGCCTGGGGATATGAAGACTTGAAGAATTTTAGAGAAGGTCAATTTGAACACCAAATCCCTTTAAAGCCTGGTGCAACCCAATTTTGCCAAAAATTAAGGAACTATAATCCGAAAGTGTCCGAGGCTATTTTAAAGGAGGTAAAAAAAATTTTACAGGCAAGGATCATCTATCCTATCCACCATTAAACATGGATCACCAATATAGTCCCTGTGAGAAAGAAGAATGGCAAAATCAGGATTTGTGTAGATTTTCGTAACCTGAATCAAGCAAGTTTGAAGGATAACTATGCCTTACCTGTGATGGAACATGTGCTTCAAGCTATTTCTGGATCTGAAGTTATATCTATGCTAGATGGCTATTCCAGATACAATCAAATCAGTGTGGCAAAAAGTGATCAGCATAAAATGGATTTCATCACCCTGTGGGGAACTTATGCATATAATTGTATGCCCTTTGGGCTAATTAATGCGGGTGAAACCTTCTAGAGAGCAATGAATTCACCCTTTGAGGATCTCTAGAACAAAATTATAGTGGTATACTTGGATGACCTTACTATCTTTTTGAAGGAGAGAATTCAGTACTTAAAAGATCTTGAGATAGTTCTCCTGAGATGTAGAAGTCACGGCATTTCTTTGAACCCCAAGAAATCAACATTCTTCTTGGAGGAAGGTAAATTACTCGGTCACATTGTTTCAAAAGATGGGATCTAGATTGACCCCGAACGGGTAAAGGCAATTCAACAGCTCAACCTACCATCAAATAGGAGTGGATTGAAGTCCTTCTGTGGTCAGGTAAACTTTTTACGAGCATTTGTTACTGAATTTTTAGAAATTACTAAGAATATGATGAGTGAGAAAGTTCCTTTCAAGTGGAGCGAGAATGGGCATCAAGCTTTCAAAGATATTAAAAATGCAGTATCACAGGCTCCTGTATTAAAGAGTCCTAATTTCAAAAAGGACTTTATCATTTATTGCTACGCCTCCGAACATACTCTATTGGGTATACTAACACAAAAAGATGAGAAAGGACAGGAAGCACCCATAGCCTATATCAGCACACCACTGAAAAGACATGAGCTTAAGTATTCCTAGATGGAAAAACATGCCTTTGTTGTGGTAAAAGAAGTGAAATAGTTCAAATACTATATACTACATTCTCATTGTACAGTTTTTGTACCTGATAAAGCAGTGAAAAGTATTTTGACTCAAAGGGAGATTGGTATGAACAACAGAGTAGTTTGGATAGTGAAGATCCAAGAGTATGACTTGGTAATTAAACCAACCAATTTGGTAAGGGGGAAGGGTTTATGTAAATTGATAGCAGAGAATGGTGAGCTATCTAAAAAAATTGATGAAGTACCCATAGCATTGCTAGTCAGTTTAACCGACCCCTGGTTCTCTAACATGGCCTATTTCCTTACTTATGGTGAATGTCCTGATCACCTAAACCCAAAAGAGAGGCACAACCTAAAATTGAAGGCTAGTCCATATGTGATATCTCAGGGGATTCTATACAAGAGGAGCATAGACGGTGTAATGCCCCGCCAAGAAACCCGAGAGGATAATACATAAAATATCTATAAGATGCAAGTAATATTTTTTTTTGTTTAACTAGAATAATATTCATCATTGTACTTCATATCTCTAAAATAACAGAAATACTTTTCTACAACTTGAATGCAAGATTAATTCAACTTATTTCCTCACAGGTTCCCTAACGTCGCTACTAAAGAAACATTATCTAAACTATTTACATGCATAAGATATCCATTTAATTATGAGCTTAAAAGATCTACATTAATTTTAATGCACCAAGGTAAATTTCCC
>MU224737.1:10207886-10218640 GCA_018584345.1 Thuja plicata
TGCCTTTTGCTCTTGAATTCTTGGATCCTTAACACAAAGGAAATGGCCTGTATTTATAGCATTTCCCAAGGGTAGGGGGTAGAGTGAATTAATCATGATCAAAGCTTGGTTAAGCAAAAAGCTTGGTAAAATAAAAAATCTTTGAGTTGTTTGCAAATAAGGAAAGTTTGTTGGTTGTCTCTCAAAGATATTAAGGAATTTAAATAAATCCATCTTTTAATTAAATTAGCCATGGAAGGGTAAATGGGTTGGATTTGATTCTTTTTTATTTGAATTATACAATTGAAAATCAATTGCATAATTTGATTAATCCCTTTAGGCTTGATTTTAATTAATTGATTTCATGATTATTTAATCTTTTAAATTGATTTGAATTTTGCTTCTTTGATTTGCATTGATTAAATATCCATTTGATTTGCATTGAGATAATATTTTGAAACTTTTGGCTGAGATTTATAATTTGAAATGTTTGAGATACACTGGGTAAATTTTAGGTGTCTACAAATGCCCCTCTTTGAATTGATGTGCGAAGCACATTGATTCAAAGAAAACTTGATTGTCTTGATCATTGAGCTGATACTGATGAGCTGACATGAAAACCTGATATGAAACTTTCGATATGAAATCCGATATGAAAATCCTAATATGAAACCTGATATGAAATCCGATATGAAAATCTCAATATGAAACCCTGATATAAAATCCCGATATGAAACCCCTGATAAAGTTTGAAATTTTAATGCCCCAGATTGGATATAAGATATGATGCAGAATCCTTGTTTGATGATATGATGATGCCCCCTCAGAAATGGAATCATCTTGATCGTAGGTAAAAATTTGATTAGATAAATTGAATAAGATAGATCAGAAGATGATAACATTTCCGATAAATGATGATGTGAAAAAGATGTCGAACAAATGCCCCAGTGAGAAGAATAGGCAAAATAGGTTAAAATAGATTAAATAGGTTGAAAAACCTAAATTTACTATTCATTTTCACTTTTCACTATTGAGATTTTTCTCTAATCCTCTGACGATTGATAGCGATGGTGGTCCCGATTCAAGAGCATAGATTCAAGTGAGCGCACAGATATTAGAGACCACCTGACTACGGGCCTCCAGTGAGTGGTTCAGACCCTCTTAGTGCATTTATTGCTTTGAAAAATCACATTTATTACATCTTTTTACTGCTTTTTAGAATAGTATTGGCTAAGAGCTGCGTAGGATAATTAAAGTGTCACGTAGGCCTATTAAGAGTCACATCCGCACTGTGAAAAGCCACGTATGCGCAATCTTTAGCCACGTGGGAGCTTAGGGTAAAATTGCAACCCCGGATAGATAAAATGCCGCCTACAACACCATTTTTTAAGAGCCGCGTGTGATTAACCAAAAGCCGCGTAGGCTTGTAAAACGCCGCCTAAAACGTAAAGCGTTGCCTCCACATGGTAAAGAGCCGCTTTTGAACAATAAAAAGCCGCCTGGCATTAAGAGCCGCGTACACTTAGTGAAGTGTTGCCTACCATAAAGATGAAAATTTTTGATAGAGGCAAAAAATAGATGAACTTAGTTCGATAGATCATCCAGATGACTTGATTAGGTTCCAAGCTAGAAAATGTTCGTCCAGAATGTCGCATTGTGTTTAGGATGGTAGAAAAGTCAATGATGAACTTTTTGATAGGTCAGTCAGGTATGATTAAAAATGATTACATATTATCCTTGTGTCTCATGATTTAGAGGTTAGGAGCAATAAGTTGATACGCCCAAGTTAGAGAAAAGATAGATTTAATGTGTTATGATTGACTTAGAATGGTTCATTAAGAGAAAAAATAACATGATACACTTTGTTTCAAAATGTAGGAGCATTACCGTAAGTTGCAGGTGCGAGGAGTGGCGATGTAGATTTTTGACTTAGTAGATGAGCTCACGCCAGCTGAGCGGTGTACTATCGAGACTTGTGGTCTTAGTTTCCTTCTAGATCTCCCTCGGTTTTAGCTAAACTGAGGTTTATTGACAGCTATGGCAGAGCGTTGGCACTCTGACCATAATAATTTTCATTTACCTCTTGGCAAGATGATGATTACGCTAGAGGATGTTTATAGATTACTAAGGATCCTGACTCATGGCGAGTGGGTGTATTATGATTTAGTTTATGACAGTAGTGTATGTAGACGAGTGTTCGGAGATAACACCATTATTGATGATTGCTAGGCACAGTTTGCCTCATTCCCTACCCTTCCAGCATTATTAGGAGCGGTGATAGGAGGATTATTGCTGCCAGATAGGTGAGGACATGGTTTTGCAATCGGATGGGGCTGGATCATAGAGGATTTGATTGCGCATCCATGGAGGATGGATTGGGGTTCGTGCATGCTAGCACAGTTATACCATGATTTGCATGAGATTGTTTATCAGTGCAGTGCAGCTATTTCTGCCAATGTAGTTTTGTTATAGTTGTGGACATGGGAGCATATCCCCATCACTAGACCAGTCTCAGTACGAGTGCAGGCCCGAGGGTATCCGTATGCATTTTTGGATGATGGCATGATTGTCCAGCATCATCTGGGTAAGGTTGATTATTGGAGACGGGCAATCGATGACATTGATCAGGTTGTGTGGAGGCCATACTTGCAGTGCAAGATGTGGAGAGAGGATGATGATGACTTTCCTTATATGTTTGCTCCTCGATGGATGATGGGCCGGTCCCCATTGATTATTGAGAGATTTTGCTTTGGTAGAGTACTACGCCAGTATGGCCGAATGCAAGATATGCCACAAGGCATGGCTTTATATGCTCAATTATAGGCAGAGAGATCAATGTGGGGTGCATAGGTTGACTACCAGTCAGCTTTCTTACAGATTGATCAGCTAGGATACAAAGTATGGGATATGCTACCATAGGTTTCCGACGCAGGGATGTTTGCGGAGTACCAAGATTGGTTCCTGCGACATCGATTCATGAGATTCACTGATCTGACAGAGCCGATCCTAGATGTTGATGAGCTATCTAAGGATGATGGAGATGGTGGAGATGACGGTGATGATGGTGATAGGCCACACTGGTGCAGAGTCTAGAGAGCACCCAGAGCGCCACGGGTATAGAGAGCAGGTGGGCCTCGGATGAGAGGCAGTCATGTGAGGGGCCGAGGTGGTGGTTTTAGACAGCCCAGACAGAGAGTAGCAGTTGCACAGGGACCACACGGTCAGGCTCCTTTGAGATTAGATGCCAATTGGGCCAGATGAAGACAGAGATGGGTTTAGGAGGCTAGACAGGTTCCTGGGCAGATACCACAGGTTGAGCCTCAGGTTAGCACAACACAAGTTGCACCATAGGTTCCTATAGCTCCTCAGGCACCATAGGGTCCTCCAGCAGCACAGGCTCTAGTGTTATATGGTATAGTGAAGGATGTGCGGGGATTACAGGATGGGATGACTACAGTGACAACCAGATTAGATCAAGTCACGACCATGTTACAGCAGTTTTTGGCCACTCTAGCTCAGCTACCGACCAGTGTGAGCACTAGTCAAGCACCTCCTGGCTCACAGGATAGAGTAGGTGATAGAGATCTGGATGGTGCAGGTGGATCAGGCATAGGTTTAGATGGATCAGGTGCCCCTACTGGGTGATGAGATAGATATGGACCCAGGATCTTGTATCATTTGTAATTTATTGTGATCAGGACTTTGATGTATCATTGATGTATCTCTGTTATTGATGTACTAATTATGTTATACACATTTATGATGGACATTTATCTGATGATCTTCTTTTATTGCCATGGATGATGTTATGATATTTCCTTTTATGCATGTCTATATGTTTCTATGACGCATTTATTTGTATTATGCAATGGATGCAAATGTCTTAGAGTAGGACATAAATAAATGGATGCAAATGATGTGAATGCAATTTATCTCTATATGTTTTTGTTTTAACAATGTATGGATTATGCAATGCAATGAATGCAATACTTAATGCTTAATGGTAAATTAAATGCATCTATCTTTTTTGTATTTTTGAATGTATGCAATTTTAATTTATGATATGCAGTTCTAAATGATGATATGGAAAATGAGTAATGATTAATGAATATTTTCTTTTGATTTTCTCTTGATATGAATAATGAATAATGATTAATGATTAATGATTAATGATGATTAATGCAAAGGAAAATCTCATTTTGGAATGACTTGAAACTCATATGATTTGATGAAATGTGATTAACTTTTATCCCCCCCTTGAACTTGGAAAGTTGCTAGAAAGACAAGCCATTTGAGAATTAAGCATTTTGAGAATGCGAGCTAGAGAGCAACATGCAATTAATCTAACATGAATGCAATGCAATGCAACTAATTTTCCTTGAGGTTTGCAAAAGAAATGCAAACTGAGATATATTTTCATCATAGAGCGTTTGTGGAACTAGGAGTCCATACAATCCTTACTGGTGCCACTGTGACCATAAGAATATGAATATGACTTTCTCGTGTGTGTTAACTCCTTTCTACGAAACCAAGTACAACCCTCACTAGTTGGAAGACCAACTATGGGAATATGAATACCGGTTTAATCAGATTCAATGTTGCAAGTGATTGTTGGTATTAAGATATGGAAAATTTAAATAACCAAGGTATCCTTTTGCGTAAACAAACAAAGGTTAACCCCCCATCCCGTATAAATGTCCTCTATGATTCTTTGAAAACCATGTCTTTAGACTAATTCACACAAGTTAAAGAATATTCCTCAAAACAGTCACTCAGAAGCTTAAGAAAACATCATGTCTTTTATCATTGCCAATCTAGCTGAAACATCATGGATTTAACTAAAAAGACAGGACTCGAAAAAGTTAATGAAAAACTCACCAAAAATTCCAAGTGTTTGTGAAATGTATCAAGAGTTTCAAATAAGAATTCGAGACAATCTGATCATTTAAGGTGTGTCAAATTTTTAATCCTGATAAAATAAGTCCAATGAGGTTCAAGGATCATGTTATGCGATCAAACTATTTAGGGTTGAACAATGATAGTTATCAAAGGTTCAAAAATGTCTCTCCAGAATCTGAAAATATGCTTCTGACGTGTTACTGAAATGTTCCACTGTTGAATCTGGTTGATATCAAAATCTATCTACGATGTGTACCCCCAAGTGATAAATGTGGCCAATGTGATACATAAGGCAACTGAATCTAGAATGTGACAAATGCAGCTCTGAGACTTCATTAGGGCAATGCATGAATGATGGATGCAATGAGGATATGAACAAGTGAGATGAGGAAAACCGCAATATGTACAAATGCAACTAGGAAACACCTAAGGGACAAAAGGCACCTATTTCCAGGTTTTCACCTCTTGGGTTTATTGCTCTTTTTCTCTTTTTCAAATGTTTTTGGATTTTTGGAATTTCTGAATTTTTTTTTGTATTTTTGATCTTTTCTCCTTTTTTTTGTTTTTGGTATTTTTGAATTTTCTCATGTACAAAGCTAATGCTTGACTCATCTGATACTCTTCAACTTATACTCTTTATTCTGATACTCTTTCCTCTGAATCAGGTGTGGAACCTCTTAAGATGAATGCTATTGATAGGTTTTAGCAATTCATCACCATTACAATCAGCTAATTTGTAAGTTCTCGTTCCAAATGAAGAAACAATGACAAAAGGACCCAGCCAATTTGCTTCCCATTTTCCTTTCTTTTCTCTATCGGCTTGATTCTTTGGATTTTCTCTCAATACTAGATCTCCTATTTGAAATTTTCTTGGCTTGATATGTTGGTTATAGTTCCTGGAAATGCGATTCTGATACACTTTCAAATGATCATAAGCTTGAGTTTGATGTTCCTCCAACAATTCCAATTGTTTAAGATGGGCAACTCTATAATCCTCATCCGTTATTAATCCATGCAATGAAACTCTGAGGGATGGTATTTCAACTTCTAAAGGAAGAACAGCTTTGGCCCCATAAACCAAGGAAAAAGGTGTAGCTCTTGTCGGGGTTCAAATGCTAGTCCTATAGGCCCATAATGCTAGATTGATTTGAAGATGCCATTCCTTTCCTGATTTTCCAACCGATCTCCTGAGGATTTTATGGATGTTTTTTGTTGGTGGCTTATGCTTGTCCATTACCTTGGGGATAGTAAATGGATGAAGAGTGATGTGTAATGTGAAACGTGTCACAAAGTTCATCAATATCTTTGTTCTTAAAATATTTTCCATTATCCGTGATGATAGCATGAGGAATGCCATATCTACAAATGATATGATTGAGGATAAACAAGGAAAATTTTTTTCCTATTGCAGTTGATAAAGGAACAACTTCCACCCATTTAGTGAAGTATTCTGTCGCTGTGATTATATACTTGTGCTCGTTTGAAGAAGGTGGATAGATCATGCCAATCAGGTCAAAACCCCATTGATAGAATGGCCATGGTGTGACAAAAGGATTTAATTCTTGTGCTGGGGCATGAATCAAGTTTCCATGGTATTGACATTTCTTGCAAATTTTAATATATTGATAATCGTCCCTTTCTAAGGTTTTCCAAAAGTACCCCATACGTAAGATTTTCTTAGCTAGGTTTAAACCATTTGAATGTGATCCAAAAATCCCCTTGTGGACATCTTTTAAAGATAACTTCGATTCCTCTTCCTCTAGACATCTAAGGAGTGTTTCGTCAAGACCCTTACAATACAATGTGTTAGAAATAATAATATAACAGGCTACTTGTCTTATGAAATTTCACTTTTGAGTGCGGGTTTGGTCTATAGGTAAAGTTTGATCTTTGAGATAAGCATAGATAGGTCCATACCATGGGGAGTCATGTCCATGTAAAAGGGCAACAATTTGGGTCTCAGGTAGGTCAAATGTAGGTTTTACCAATTCTTCCACCAAGAACTCATACTTTTCATTTTGATCGGGTACCTGAAGTAAAGATGCCAAAGTAGCCATTGCATCGGCCACTCTATTCTTATCTCTTTGAATTTGCACAAAAGTAATCGAGGCAAAATACCCCTTCCAGCTGTCTACCAAGTTCTTGTAGGGTAACAATTTTTCATCTTTAGTATTATATTCATCATTAACTTGATTAATGACTAATTAAGAGTCCCCATAAACTTGTAACTCTGTGACATTCCATTCCAAATTTGTCTTAATGCCGATGACCAAAGCTTCATACTCTGCTATGTTATTGGTGCAAGGGAATAATAACTTGTAAGATTTTGGGATTGTGTAACCTTGTGGTGTGATCAAAAGAATACCTGCTCCACTACCATTTTGGGTATATGATCCATCAAAGTATAAAGTCCATGTCTTAGCTTCAATGTTCACAATTGAGAATCTGGGAATTCCACTTGTATGGGATGTGTAGAATCTTGAGGATATTCAGCCAATTGATCTGATATAACTTGACCTTTTATTGCTTTCCTATCAACATATTCAATGTCAAACTCACTAAGTACCATGACCCACTTCACAATCCTTCCTGTTAAAGCTATCTTGCTGAGTAAGTATTTCAAGGGATCAATTTTAGCTATGAGTTTCACCTTATGTAACAACATATAGTGTCTTAACTTTTGAGAGGCAAATACCACTGCTAGGCAAGCCCTTTCCATGAAGCTGTAATTTAACTCATATTTAATTAAGGTTCTACTCAGATAGTAAATAGCTCTTTCTTTCCCTTCATCATCTTCTTGTGCCAATAAGACTCCTATAGATTTTTTTGTTGCCAAAATGTAGAGTAATAAAGGTTTCCCTTGAATTGGTGACATTGAGATGGGAGGATTCATCAAGTACATTTTCAACAATGAAAAAGCTTTGTCACACTCCTCATCCCATGTGAAGGTGGTATCTTTATGTAGCAATCTGGTGAACGAATGGCATTTTTCCGCTAATTGAGAAATGAATCTTCTTATAGATTGAAGTCTTCCTTGAAGTGACCTCATTTGACTAATGTTCTTCGGAATTTCCATGTCCATTATTGCTTGTACTTTTTCAAGATCAACTTCAATACCTTTTGCTAAAACAATGTATCCTAGGAGTTTTCTAGATTGTACCCCAAAAGCACATTTCTTTGGGTTAAGTCTCACCTTGAATTTTTCTGGCCTTGTAAAAATCTTGTCCAGTATGGATAGATGATCTTTTATTTGATGTGACTTAGCTAAAATTTCGTCCACATAGTCTTCCATAAAGGTGTGCATCATATCATGGAAAATGGTAGTCATAGCTCGTTGATAAGTGGCACCGACATTTTTGAGACTGAAGGGCATGACATTCCAACAAAAGGTACCCCATGGTCATGTAAAAGCTGTCTTTTCTTGATCCTTAGGTGCTATGTGAATTTGATTATACCCACTGAATCCATCCATGAGTGAAAGCATAGAATGAACTGCCGTGAGATCTACAATAGCATCAATGCTAGGTAAAGGAAAGTCATCCTTTGGGCAAGAAAGGTTTAAATCTCTGAAATCTGTGCAAACCCTTATTGTTTTATCATGTTTGGTAACTAGCACAATATTGGAGATCCATTCGACATATGCTATTACTCTTATAAATCCTGCTTTGAGCAATTTCTCCAATTCAGCTTTGACTAATATGGCTATGTGCGGATGCATTTTTCGCAACTTCTGATTTACGGGCTTAACCCCTGGTTTCACATTTAAGTGATGCATAATGAAACTTGGATCTAATCTAGGCATGTCAGCATATGACCATGCAAAGTTGTTTTTCTTTTCTTGAAAGAATGTGATGAACTCTTCTCTTTCCAAAGGACTTAAAGATGTCGCTAAGTGAATGAATTTAGGATCTTTTTCTGTTCCAATGTTGACCTTTTCTATAGGTTCAATAAGTATAGGTGATCTTTCATCTTCATGAGCTAGCAAGGTGTCTGACCTCTCTCCCTTAGGTGCCACAGTTGGGTTTTCACCTTCGGAAACATCCTTTATTTTTACTATTTTTGGGTCTAGCACTGCCACATGGTGGTTTTCACCACTAGACCTTCTCATTTTTTTGTATATTTTCTCTTCATTTTTTGAATTAAGAGGTGGAACAACTGCCCCCATCATCATGTTTGGAGTGAATTCATTGGTGGAAGAATTGGTTTCAATTGCATTGAGGTATAAAGCCATGGAATTTCATCTGGGAAGTAGAGTAAGTCATTTGACTCGGATAGATCCCAATCAATAAGTTCGGGATGCATTAAGGACAAAGAATCATTGAAAGGATTTTCATTTGAAGGAGTTAAGGACATGAATTCATTATATGGTTCATACATTGTATCATCAAGGTCTATGACATGTGCCTCTTCTAGATGTTCCATGGAAGAAGGATCAAAATCCTCTCCATCAGAGTCCGCTAAGATTTATATGGGAAAAAAAGCATGTGGATTAAACACTAGGGTAGAATCTCCCACCCATGAAGGTACCCAAGGTTCACCTACCCATTGAGTGAAAAGAGGTGCTTGTTCTATGTTGACTTGTTGAGGTTCTCTTGATGTTTGAGTTGAATTTGAACCTTGAGCCATATGTTCTTCATTTTCAACTTTAGGAGGAATTGCATAAGTGTGAATGGTATCAATCTCTATGTCATGAAAAGATTCTTCAGACAAGGAATCCCACTCATAGTCTCTAGAATCATCTTCACTTTAAAAACCTACCATATGAATATGTTCACGAAAATCATGCATGGGACTTGAACTTTCCTCTTTATGTTGAAAACCTATGCCAACTTTCTCTTCTTTGGCTCTCCAAACGGGTTCAATAGGTTCTAGTAAACCTCTATGTCAAACTCCTAAGGTTCCTCTTCCCTTATAGCCCATTTTTTCATGATATCAAATCCTTTACCATATTGATTAGTTTGGATATTGATATGTTGTACTCTTTCATTGGGATTAGCTGAATTGTCCTCATCTCTATAGAGCCATTGTAATACCTCATCATCTTCTTTGTCTAATTCTTGTTTATCACATTCTCTCACAAAATGGGCATTGTACTTATGAGGTGGATGATATTTAGATGGTTTCCCATGTGTCCTTGGAGATGTAGGTAAATCAAAGAGGGAAACAGAATATTCCCCTACTCCTTTTGAGTTAATTTTACATTGTTTTTCAAATTGATGCATTAGGCCACTCATCTTTTCATAGTGATCTGTCTTAGTTTGTTCTCTTTCTTCATTAGTGGGTTTATAAGATTCCAATCTCAATGTTGAATTCTGAATTGGAGTATCCTTGGAATTTGAACCCTCATAACTCATCTTTTCTTTTCCCTTAGTTGATATAGTTGAGTTAGTTTGAATAGGGTTAGGAGTAGATGTGACTTCTGATGTTGATTCTGGTTTTTCTTCTTTGGCCTCTTCCATGGTAATATTAGGGATAAATCTTTCCCTATTATGAGGAATATACAACTCATGACTTGGCTTTAAAGCATTGCAATATTGGAATGGGTTTGAATCTCCTCCAATTTTGATCTCCTCCCCTAGGTATGGAAATTTCAGGCATTGATGATATGTAGAAGGTACTGCTTGCATCTCATGTATCCAAGGCCTTCCTAGTAAAATATTGTAGGTCAATTTCATGTCAAGCACCTGACATATAGTGTCCTTTTTGATAGGTCCCACTTGAATTGGTAGAACGATCATACCCTTTGAATACCTTTCCTCTTCATCATAAGCCTTAATAGTTATTTGCTTCTTTGGATCAATGGAAGACTCAGATAAACCTAATGACTTGACAAGGTTTAGAGTACAAATATTTAGACCAGCTCCACCATCTATGAG